>JAJHUR010118321.1:0-25230 GCA_027495735.1 Lutjanus campechanus
GTAAGTATTTATCACAGTACAATCGTTTTTCTTATAATTTCAATAAAAAAATGCTTCTGCAGGAGTAAAGAAGTGGTTACTGTACTCTTCAGTGTATTACTACATATAACTTTTATAGTACAGAGTTATTTTAAAAACATTTCATGTATTGGAATAACAGAAAAATGACAAAACCTTATCTCAAGTATTTGCAGATTAACGTCTTTTGCTTGTTGTCCTTTCAGACCTAAATCATGTCCACATCAAGGAAGATTCACCGCTCTTTTTACCAACTCCTCATTTTCTTTGCGTGCACTGTAGCACATTGTGAACCCAAGTTTCCTGCAGTCTAACTGTTTAGCTTAGTTTGCCATGTAAAAACCTGGCAATGCTCCGCCGTCATTGGTTCTGTTAATGTTTTGGTTCAATTTATTATCACGCTGCAGCTGTGTTTTTGATCGAGCAAAGGGAGGGCTATATCGCTCCGCACCGTTTAATTAATAGTCACACTGTATGGCAAATTTACACTGGTTTACTTTATTTTACCTTTCATACCGGCGACCCCTAATATTAACTTCCAGGAGGATCAGTCTCAGCAGATTATCTGTGAAAATAATGTTTTCTTTCAATACAAATTACTTGGTGGTCATTCTGACCTACTCAGTACATCAGTACGTCATATGAGAGGTTTTTATGAGAAGTTTGGTTTTCATTTTGTCATTTTTCATTTCTAAATGTTGACTGAGATACATGTGCAGCCTATTGGTGGTAACGTAAGTGTCATTACACGCTGAGAGAGACGGGAAAAGAACAAGCGAAGTTCCTTGAAGCGCTTCAGTAATTACATTCAGCAGCCAATGTGTTGCTGATACATAGAACATGAGGGCTTGTAAAGGCATAATGGAAACCACAGTTAATCACAAGCCACAACACAGCAGGAAAACTAAGAATCTATCCCCACAAATAAAAAAAAGATATGCCCGCTCAAATCAAACAGAATAATTGACACTGTCAGACTTTGTTCTTGCTTTTTTTTAATATATTTTTTTATTTTAAAGAAGAATGAGGCCACGTAGTCTGAGCAGCCATGTCCAGAAATCCTAAATAATGCACCGTTTCACTACATTCTCCTCTGGCTGGCATCATGAAGAGAGACCCGCTGTTTTTCATTGGAGAGAAAAAATAAACTTGGCTAATTGACATGCGTTTTTCATGCTGTGCTAAATGAATTATTTATGGAGGTGAGGAGCAAGCAGGGCTTAGAAGACAGTGCATCCTTGTGGGATGAGTCCCTTAGTTGTCGGAGGCCGATTGCCATGTGTGCAAGCGTGCACAACGGGGTGTTAAAGGCCCAGTCAGTTTAAATAAATATTTGAGAAGTTTTATTGTAGTATTTCTGTCTATACGGTCTATACTTCTTGCCTGTTAGAGCTCCTGCCACCACACACACACACACACACACACACACACACACACAATCATAAACTCAAATTAACACATACCTTCTTCGTCTTCTCTTTTTTGTGGCATGTGGTAAATACCACTCTGACACAAAGACATCACCCCATTAGCTGTACTAGTATCTCATTCCAGTAGTGCTTGTGCAGCTTAATTGTCTCCCAGGCCGTCGCCAACGCTTTGCGTTGCCATCTGTAAAGACACGATTGCCATAATGTATTTCCATGCTGCTACAACACGGTCACCTATTGTTTAACAGCTGCTATTTCACCTCATGAGTTTTAAAGTCATTTACAGTGAGTTACCCCGTCTCTCACATATGTAAACCACAGGGGAAAAAAACATTGTCTCCATTTCATGGAAATGCAAAAAAAAGGTTCAATTTAAGACAGTCAGTTGGCTCATTATCCTGTTTGGGTTAATGTAATGATGATTAAAATATTTTCTGATATTTCCATTGTGACATTCATCAATAGAGGGTCTACTTCTACTTCTACTACAGCGGTTGATCTTCCAAGTGCTTTAAAACAAAACAAAACAAAACAAAAAAAACAAAAGTGGCACAGCGCCGTTACGGTGCACTGTGGCAGCACTTCATCACTTCTTGACATTTGTTCTCAAGTAACTTCTACTATGCAGTCAGAGTCATCAGGAACTGTTCAATAAGTTCGTTTTTCTCCTTCCTCTTTCCACCCTTTGCTATAAATAAGGACGCAGCTCCTCATCTTCCCACTGTACAAAACTGGAGCCAAAATATTCCCGGTACGAGCGCTGCCATTTTGCACCGATGATGTAATTTATAGCCAGAGTCTGCGCAGTAGTGATCAGGGTCGAACCGTGCTTTCGAGTTCCTGCCCACACAGTCGGCTGAGTCAGTCACGAGCGAAACTCAGCTGTCAATCAAGGCGTGAAACACACTTTTTATAGCACGAAACTAGTTAAAACCAAACTTCTCAGAAAAAAATTAACACTTGAACAAAGTCAGTGTGATATGAACAACCTAAAATGACAGAAACCATGTTGGAGAAAAAAGTATTTTGATTTCTTAGTTTGGCAAAGGTCTCATCGATTAAGATTGATGTGTACTGCAGCCTGCCACCAGGGGGCGATCAAGATGCTCTGGCTTCAGTTTTAAGGAACTCTTATATTGTCCACTTCTAATATATGTGAATGTGAAACCAAAGAAATACTAAATGGTAAAACCATAGAGGTTTACACAGCATTCTTTCTTTTCTTCTCCCATGATATTAATATTTAAAGTTTATTAATAAACACTGATAATTTTCCTGTTCCTATTTCTTTTACTGTATTAATACACATCTTTGTTAAATACTCAATTCTGATTAGTTAATTATGATATTCTCAAGTCTGTTCTTCGTAGCAACGGGACAGAAATAGCAGACGGTTGCTATGGACACAGTTCTGTTCATAGACTCTGGGGGAGTGATAAAACAAATTTTAAATCACTAAAATAATTTTTAAATTAATATTCTGTGTTAAAGTTGTGATTTTTCTTATAAGTAGCTGTGCAGGGTGATGTAGGATTCCGATACAAATTTGGGGGTTTATTTCAAAATAATGACCCGCTCACTGACATAAAATCTATTTTTCTTTTAAATGAATGAATGTAACCGCTGCGATTTAGCTTTTATCACACGTGCAACACCTGCCCGCTCATTTTTCAGGACTATCAGAGTCTCTTAAATTCTAATTATCAGAAGTTGTCTTGTGTAAATGGTGGGATATCTGTCCTAACAATGAAGAATCTAAGCTTCACACACTAATTACTTTACCCCTGAATCACATCAAATCCCCATGTAAGCCCGCCTGATGAGCCCACTTAAATTACACCTTCTGATTTACTTCCTTGTTAACGTACAATTAGGAACACTTTGCGAGAGAAACGGCAGTGATGGCAAATTCCCTTTTGTTATGTTTTTTACCCAGGTTTCAAGGGAGGACTTTAAGAACAAGGGCTTTAAAGAGCGCGTTTTGTAATCAGCATAACAAAACTTTCACCGGGCTCAATCACACCCCTTGTTTATCGAGAGGGGGTGGCAATTAAATGTCGTGGTGGATTGGTGTTGGTATTCTGGTGCTGAAGAGGAGATTTCCCTGTACAGTCCATGAAGGTTGTAACTCAGGTTTTGTGCAGAATGCCAAAGACAAGGTGAGCCCCAGCTCCCTATCCCCCAACACTTGCACACACACAACCGAGTGCTCAAGAAAACCTGCGTGGTCTGCTAAACCCCGCAGAAAAGCTCTGAAACATGCACCGGGGAAAGCTGTGCTCACAGTATCACAGGATTATGTTTCAAAGCCTTGAACCATTCTGCACTCCAGCATGGGTTTACTAGAACATTTAGAGTAGATCTTGAGCAATGCACAGAGGTGAGACGGGGTGGTTCTGTCAGTGCTGCTTTAATAGCCTGATATTCTAAATTAATAACTGTTTTGTTAGTGCTTTTATTTGGTCTGATTTGTCTTCTGTGCAATGAAGAGGGGACTGGATTACAGAATTGCCTTTGTAAGCAAGGATAATGTGCTAGTCATACAGATAATACATGAGGCCAACTAAACAGGAGACAAAAGTGTTTTTTTTCACCAGGAACAGATGCTATTATAAGCTGTCTTGCAAGTTTGACAAATAATGGTCAGAGTGCCCAGTCAAGACCTTATGTGAAATTTGAAATTTGGCTTGCAGCACAGCAAAACCAGACAGTCTTCAGTGACTAGTTCTGTATAAGCACTGTGTGCAGGAAGCACTGTGTGCAGGAAAAAGAAAACAATCCTATTTTGTGTGCCTTTGGTTTTTAAAATTTTTTGGTAACTAACCTGACTACCTGACTAACATCTAATCTGACCAGCCAGCACCCCCTGGCCGAGAAGCTTAAAATTTCGATGCATTGAGATGCTTTAATAATCATTTTATTATCATATTGTAGGCCTCTGAATCAGACTTGAAAGGTACCAAGAGATTCCCAAAAATAATAATGAGTAGTGGTGTTACCTCGATTGGTCTTTGTTGATGGGAGGCCAGTGAGGGATTATTCTTGCTGCTGTATTAACAGGTGTCGCTGGTTCTTGATGTTCCTGCGTGGAGATAAGTCATACAGATAAGAGATAAGAGAGTGAGTTTAAACAGAATGTAATAAAGCTGGTTAATCATTATATTGATCATTATATGGTTCCATTTTTATCCAGGTTCCCAAATGTTTGCACTCGTTGCAACAACATCTTGGCCCACTTGCATCTAGCCTCTCCTTTGACTGAATTGCTTCAGCAGCATTTGGGGATAAACCAAGTTTGTTGCTGCATTTACCAATTATAAAAAAAATGAGAGCAACAGTGCAATTTCGCATTGATCACAGCAAATCATCACATATTTTGTTTTTCTAGCTACAAACTGTTGGTTGGTGATGCACAGCAGATACTGATCAGAAACCTGGATACAATTTGAGTTTCCAACGGTGAACTCGGCAAAGATCGGTATTCTAACTTAAAGGAAAGCAGGAGAACAAATAATGAAAAAGCGAAAAAAAAAAACATCACAAAAAGGCAAGTCTGTAAAAATGGGTTTTAAGAAGTGATTTAAAAGATCTCATTCCACTATATTTACTTAGCAACAGATTTACATACAAAACAAGCAGAATAAAATGTGATGCATTGTTATAGATTCAACTACACAATAGTATTAAATTCTTAAAATCAGTTCTGCCTCAGTCAGCCACAACATTAAAATGATGCATACATACAATCCAAAACCACGTATATAATCCAATGTTTTAAAGGTTCAGTGTGTAAGATTTACTGGGACTCATTGACAGAATATGGTGTGAGTGATGGAGTATGCTATTCATAAGAATGTTTGCATTAGTGTATAATCACCTAAAAATAAGAATCATTGTGTTTTTGTTACCTTAGAAAGAGCGGTTTATATCTACGGAGGGTGCAGGTCATCATTTACATTTGATACTCTGTGTTTTTTAAATAAGAAAGAATCAATTTGACAGTGTTAACAGTTTTCAATGCTGTGTTTTAGATTTTTCATGAAGGGGTTACCCTTTTGTTTATATTTGGATCACAGCGTGGACCTTGAAAATCGAATATTTTTGAAAATGATGTGTTTGAGAAAAACACTGATATGGCTTTGAAAGATTACCATGACTCAGATTTAAACTTTACAGTTTCAAACGTAACTGGAATAATTTCTTTAATGTAGATTTCTTTTGAATTCTGCACCTGCAGCAACTGTATCGTCCTTTTTGACCAGGGCAGGGTTAGTGGACGACTGTTGATGACTGAGTAAAGTCAAACTCTGAGCAGAGACTGACACAATAAAAGCACTTTTTTTTACAAAGCAGAATCTCTTAAACCACGTTTCCTAAGGAAACCCGGGGGGCTTTATTATTCTCAAAGCGACTCATCTTCTGCCACTTCGCCTTTAGTAACAAAGACACACAGCCCGGGCCAGGAAAAGGCCTGAAAAAACAGAATCAAAAAAGGGCTGTCATGAAAATGACAGATTTTGTAGGATTATTAGGCTCATCAAAACCTCTTCCACCAAGCTGGGTCTCTGTGCTTTATCCTCGCTGTCTTTCTCCGGCCCTGGGGTACAGATCTGCGCAGATGAGTGTTGAGTGGGTTCCTTAAAATGTGGGACTTTTAAGACAAGCTACATGAATAGAGCTGGCATACTCGCAGCTAATTAGAGACGTGTAGGAACAATGGCTCGCTGCTGCTCCTATCACCAAACAGTTCCCACTGAGACAGGCCTCGTAGACATATGGAGGAAAACTTCTAACTTATCAGGCAGATGTAGAAGTCAGACTCACATTGCGTAATTAATAATAACAACAACAACATTGTACAACATTTGAATCCATTCAGCAGATGGCATATTGGAGGATTATCCTGAGCCGAGCATAACATGACTCTGAAATTGATTGATTCAGTCGTTTTAAATTCAGAGGACAACCGGCAGAGGGCTGCCTGAGAGGACAGCTTAGAGCTCATTCTCAACTCTGCAAAAGCTTTGTACGAGGGGAGCAAGATGAACTCATTTAAAGAGGAAAAGAGTGTAGGTCTCGCCAGTGTGTTCACAACAACACAGCATTAATCATTTAACATTGGCTGTGTTGCGTAACTGGGTTTCTTTAGGCTCATTAGATATGAATCTAGGCCAAGTAAATATTTCACCATAGGCTACTGTTAAGTCTGATCCCTTGCCTCTCCTCTGTTTTTGAGCCACATTGAAACTATCCCTCCACCACCACCGTTTTTGAGGCTCGCGTCGCTCAAAATAGCCTAAAAACCCGAGACGCACTGCCATTTTTAAACCAGACCTCGCTAAGCATCTTTATAGTTTGTTATAGTTGATTTATGACAATTTAACTTCCCATCATCACAGGAGCAGCACCAGCGATTGTGTCTTCACTCTCTCGGCTGTCCGGTGTCTTTCACTTGATTATACAGTAAAAGCTCAGGGGCTAAACAGCGAGAGAGCGGTAGTCTGTTCTCTGATGCAACATCGGGCAGCTTGTGTCAGCCATTTTCAATTTAACACTCCCTGGCAAAGGGGAACTATAACATTTATTATGTTTGGCAAAGGAGGAGGGGGGGGTGAGAGCACACCAGGTACGACAGGTTAGTCATGTAGTGGCAGCAGTGCCCACAGGGGTAATGGCTGCTTTGGTGAGGGAACAAAAACCATAATGAGGTAAGAGTGCTCATTGATTACCCCTCATTACAATACAGCTGATCCCCATCTTTAATACTCAGTGGAGGTGGCAGCCCTCCCTACCTCTATTTTCTCTCCATCCAGACCACATATGAGCTATTTGTGTGCTTGTACACAGATAAATGCACTCATTCTAGATTGCAGGAGAATAAGGCCAGTGAAATGTAGGCTGCAGCCAAGCTAAATATTTAGAATAAATCTATATTTAACACCCCATTTACACCTGGTATTAAAATGCGATCTGTATCTGGACAAGTTATCCAGATAATAAACGATCCGATCTTTCCTTTGTGTTTACACCCGATATCTTTAATGCATTCTCGTTATCATCACTGAGATCAGATCTTTATCCTCCAGAACAAAACCTGCGTGTGAGTAATTTCAGGCAGTGGTGAAAAGAGGGCTGAAAATCTGTACTCGAGCACAAATGCTGTCATATTATTAAATATTACTTAATTACAAATCAAAGTACTGATGTTAGAAAAATACCTGAGTAAAAATACAAAGTACTCATCTCAAAAACTACTCAAGAGTATTAGTTACTTTGGTCCCATAATTTACGGTTAATAGGTGGTAATTAATAATATATTTACAAATTTCTGAGAAATTAACCCCAGATTTCATGGTTAATTATGTGATAATTAGCAAGTACTGATTTCATGCAGTGGGTGGTAATCACCAAGTAACAGATTAAATTTGCGATTGATTTCAAATAAAGTTCAAATATGTGAAATAGTAATTACCACCTAGTTGCATAAAAACAATACTTTTGAATGATCACATATTTAACCATGAAATTTAGGGGTAATTTCTGAGAAATTTCAAACATATTACTTGGTAATTACCATCTATTTAGCATGAAATTGTGGGACCTGAAAATTAAAGCGTTATCGTTATCTTACTTTTTAATTGTTGATGTTTAATTTTTTTTTCTCATTTAAAGTTTTAGTTTCCATATTCATCAAATGATTCCACCAGACAAAAAATTAAATATTCATTTGACTACAAAAATGCAGATGAAAGTCTTGGACATTAATTCAACTTGTACTCAGTACTCAATTATGATTTTGAAAGTAACTAAGTACATTACATGGTATAATAAATACTTGAATACAGACTTAAAAATGGACTCATAAAAGTACAAGTACCCCCCCAAAAAACCTATTTATTTACAGTAACTTGAGTATTTATTAATTAGTTACTTCCACCCCAACTCTCTTCTCGCCTACGTGCTTCGTCAAGTGTGTCTGAAGAAAAAACACACAGCGTAGCTTATGTTAGTTTAAATCTAAAAATCTAATTGAATTGTAAGGTTTTATTGTGACGCCTGTATTAGTTTTCCTTTGTTTTTTTAGGTGGCGGCAAACCAGCCACCCTTACAAAAATCTGAGTTTTGTAAGTTGTTGAGTTTGGGGAAACTTTAAAAAAACTTTGTGACACTCTGTCTACAACAAATTCTTAATTATTTGTCTGCTTCTGTAAATTCAGCAAATGTAATGCGTTAAGTTATTCCTGTCTTTGAATAAAAAAGTGCTGTGTCAGTTTGTCCTGGTGTGTTGCAGAACCAGTGCAGACTCTGTGACTGGATAAATTATGCCCTGTTAACAGCAGATCAGCTGCACAGATGAGTGCAGCGCACACTGTCGCACACAAGACTTATTTCTTACTGTGTAACATTAATTCGCTACCCCCAGTAGTCCTACCGCTTTAATTTTTCACCCAGTTCTGAAAAACTCATCCTTTGACTCTATCCAGACACATAACAGATGTATTTAATCAGTAATTAGCTGTGTCGCTTGCAGCCTTCCCTGCTTGCTCACTCTCGAAATTTCAACAACCTATTTTATATTTTGTTAACTAAATCAATGTTATGTTGTGTATGGGTGCCCGCACGTTATATGGGTTGCATTTACCCCTACTGTATCTGAGAAAGGTTTCTGTAACTTTCTGGCACTAACAGTCCAAAAAGTGTTGCCACTTCACGCCGGGATTGGCCAGCTGTGTGGGGGTGAGAAAGTAACGTAGGCAGGGTTTGAGCTCTCTTTTTTCCCATCCTGTACAACCACTTTTGTCACTTTTAGTATGTACAAACGCCTTCCAGGAAAGATTTTCAAAAATTGTGCACCATTATCTCGGCTTGAAAGATTGCATAACCCCACTTTTAGCTGTAGATTTGGGTGCTTATAAAAGAAAAACAAACAAACAAACAAACAAACAAACAAAAAAAAACATGCACCTGGTCTCATGTTGTTCGATATCTCACAGTGCTTAAAATACCAAGAAACAGTCAGTTTAGAGACTCCAGGCCATCAGGGTCATTCAGCTTTATGTAAGATTTACAGGGATCTATTGATAGAATATGTCAGAAATGGAATATAATCTTCATAAGGACACAAACCTTTTATTTTCTAACAATGCAGACACTGGCACACTGCTGCAAACTGTGCCATAGCTGCAATTAGCTACTTATTGGTCCTTTTAGGCTGCGACACCGCCTCAAATACTGCAGGATGCCTCTTTGATGCCTGGGAATAACGTTAACAGTAGTGATGTGATCACAGCGGCTCTGACCAAGAAGAAGAAGACATGACAGAGTCGGACATGAAGCAGTTGAGGAGCGTATTGCATTCCAAATATAATTAATTTTCCATTTATATCTTGTATTTTGTGCCTGTTATGAAGGAACTACAATTCTAATTTCATTGTACAACCACGTGTTGCATTATGATAATAAATGACCTTGAATCCTTGAATCCTGAGTCGGCTTTGGCCCTACTGGAAGCGCACACAAAAACAGCATGGGACCCAGGATTGAACCTTGGGCCACATAATAGCTGATATCTGCGGATGCAGATGTGAATTCCCTGAGCCGGCAGAGCAATTCAAGGGCAGAAAAGGCGACATGAACCCAGTCATGCAGGCAGTTTAATGAAACAGAGTAGAAGATGGTGTCAGAAGCCACAAGACCCAATAAAACAGTGAGGAGTTCCCCGCATCTGCTGTTAGTAGAATTTTAACTTTTAAAAGTGCCATTTTCTGATAAAAAAAAAAAACATGGAAATGTATCACCGTGTAATTCCTGGCAATAAGCCATTTTTCTCTGTAACTCTGACTTTGACTCTGTAAGGCTGACTTGGATAAAGGCTGGTAATGGTTTACGGGGAAAGAATCAACACCAGGGTTGTTGTTTTTTAAGGGTTCGTGTGATTATCCATCTGCAGGTTTAAAACAGTAGGAAAACAAGCTAGAGAGCCACTAACAATTTAAAGTTGCATTTGTGGAAGGAACCACAAATGGTGGAGTTACTTTAGGAAAGCAAGTGAGAGGTGGTCCAGGCAGTCACGGTAACGTTGCTTGAAGGGAAAACATCCAGTTTGTGCTGATGGAGAGTTCTACAGTTTTATACTCTTGACCTTGAACTTACTCACATTTGTGAGTAACTTCTTTTAACCGTAAGTGAACTTCGCTGCTGCATTTTTCGTGTTCATTTCTCTCTGCAAGGTCGATAAGTGTTTCACAGGAAGATTCTGTTTCGTGATGTTTCCACGTTTTGCTCGGCTCGCCCGCGCTCTTTCTTCAGAGCTGTTCCTGTGTCTCAATAAGCTCTTTTAAAACAGTGCTAGCCACTCGTGCTGTCTGAATAAACGACACACCAGCAGTGAACGCTTATTTGAGAGAAGAACATCACCGCTGACACTGAGCTGAGAGACAGAAGGATGTGTGTCTGTTTAGGCTGTTCTTATACTCACACATGAACACAATATACATGCATATATAATATTCAATATACAGTATTATAGTATGTTGCACATTCAGATGTTCTACAATACTCTTTTTCTCATAATGTTTAAGCTATACAGCAAACTGAATTAGGAGGTATTAACCTGGGTTACCCTTACAGCAGCTGTTGTTTTCTCATATAAAGAGGAACAAGAATTATCACCTAGCGGATGTACGCATCCGCCGACCAGTCAAGTTACATCCGTGTCTGTCCAGGCTCACATAATACGTGAAGTGAAGCCTTTGAAGGATTTTAATAAAACATCTTGAAGTGTATTAACTGCAATGTGGACTGGCAAAATGGTCCTCACTTAGAAACTACTTTTACGGAGGAGTAGCAGAGGACTGATCAAGAGCTTCAAGGGTTTTTGCAGAACATTAGGACGCCACAGTGAAGTTGACCTTTGGGATATAAAACACCACCTCATCATTTTATTCTTTAAGATGTTTTTGTGAATTTCTGTCATAATTAGGGCATGAATTCTTGAGCAGGGGTGAAAGTAACTAAATTAAGTAGTTTTTTGGGGTACTTGAACTGTAATGAGTAGATTTTCATGTCTGTAGTTTTACTTGTACTTCAGTATGCATTACAAGATGTAATCTACTTAGTTACTTTTTTAAAGTCTTAATTGAGTACTGAGTACAATTTGAATTAATATCCAAACCTTTCATCTCCATTTCAGTAGCCAATCAGGTGATCTGATTAGAAACAGGCCAATGAAAACAATGACATACAACTGAAAAAACTAAACAAAACGCTGCAGCAGCGCATTTGGTTTGAGGATGGTGATGATCAATCATTAATCGATTAATTGCCGTGAAGAATTCAAGCAAAATGTATTCATGGAAAATTAAACTTAAAATTAAACTTTTAAACTTTAATATGAGATTAAATGAAAAGTTAAAATGAGGAAAAAACATCTTTGTATCTTATAAATTATCAATGATTAATTGATTGTTATTGTTTTCAACTATTAGATTAAAGAAAACGCACAAAATTTTCAACCCTAGTTTGGAGAGGTGACTGTGACATCTGCAGAGTAGTTTTTGAGACAAATACTTATGTATTTCTTACACCAGTACTCTTACTTGTAATTGAGTAATATTTTAGCAATGTAACAGTACTTGTACTTGACTACAGGTTTCCAGTACTCTTTCCACCACTGCTCTTGAGTTACAGCCAAATAAATGTTTTGTGAGGTCACAGTGAACTTGACCTTTGACCTCCAAATTATAATTTTTAAAAAAGTGGATATTGCAATTGGATGTTGCGATTTTGTGTTCATGAGAATGGGACAGACGTGAGATCAGAGTGACCTTTGATCACTAAAATCTAATCAGTTCATGAACATTTGTACTAAGTTTGAAGAGATGGACGGACAACCCAAAAACATAAAGCCTCCCGCCACGGCAAAGAGGCATAAAAATATTCTTTATAACAAGTCTGAGTGAAGCAGAAAAACAGAATCTATATTGGCAGTTTGGTGGCTCAATCAGTCATGAAGACCTTAATTCCCAAATCAAAGTACCGGGCAACGTTCAACAGGTGGATCATTGAGCCCCTAAATTATAATTCAACGCCTATGAACAAGGCCAAGCCACTGCCTGCAGCGGAATTTCTCTTCTCGTGCGATGGTTAGATTAAATAAAGCAAATTAATAATTTTATGATGAATTGTCTGCAGATCTGCTTCAAAGTAGACGTCATTCATCATGAGAAACGAGAAAAAGAGTCACACATTCCTAATAAATGAAGAATAACAGGAAAACCTTTAACCCCAGTCTGTGATGCTCAATGCTTTGAATTCATTTTTCTCTATTCAGCTGTGCATTATAAAGCTCAGTGTGATGTAAGAGCTGAGGAAAGGTGATTTGCACCCCTAACTCAGAATGTAACTTGTCTGTGGCTGCATTGTATTCTGGTTATTAAGGCTACTGTCATTCAAAAAAAAAAAAATAATAAAGTTCCTCATTGTCCTCACCAGTGGACTTCTCCCTGTAACTTTACACTGGTGAAAAATGGCAGCTCTAGGAGAAAAAAACAAAAAACTACGACTTTGTGTTTTTTTTTTTTATCAAAATGGAAGTTCTTATTATACATGTGAATGATTTCCAGTGAGAAACATGCTGTCTGTCTCTCACTTAGACCATTTTTACAGAAGAGGACAGAGGACTGATAGACAGCTGAACATTATGATGTCAGTGAAGTTGACCTTTTGGATATAAAATGCCGTCACTTCATCATTATATTCTATTATATTATGCGTGCGTGATCAACGGACCTGCATCTTGTCCAGAGCTAATCTTGCATACTTCTACGACTAAATAGCCTAATTTTGTTTAATGCGCATTCATGACTGTATACCGAAGAACCTCGGCGATTCACAGTTTTTGAAAATGTATTTTTTATGGCTCCATGACGGTGACAGTCGCGGCCGAAGGCAATATGTTTTCAGGTCATCACATCCTTGTGAATGCGATATCTCAAGAACGCCTTGAGGGAGTTTCTTCAAACTTGGCACAAATGACCACAAGTCTTCGCTACAGACATTATATGAGTCTGGACAGACATGGATGTAAAGTGTAACTTGACTGGTTGGTGGAGACATACAACTGTGAAGCCGGAATTCTATTTTTTGACTGCTCTGTTTTATACGACCATTGACATCTGACTTCTCAGGAAACAAGGAAATGTGTTTGTATAGAAATGGGACTTCCTTTCCTCTGAAGCGTCACATGATGCAACATTAATTTATGATGACAGGGGCATCACATGTGCGCTGTGCTGATGCTAATATGCACACAGCTATGACTGTTTTCTCTCTGCAGCCTGTTTAGTGTTTAACAAACACCTGCACTTAAATAACAGCCTACATACTGCACGCAGTAATATTATTTATTCATTTTTTGCATCTGTATTTATTGATATTCTGATTTTGAATTAATTATTGAATAACCCAGAATATAATTACAGTTTTGTGGCTTATTAACCACTTCTGAGAAAAAAGCCACCACCTCCATTGCTTCACGTCATATCTGCATACAATCATTAACAATAAACATAATCTTTGTCTTGCCAAGGCAACAAAAAGAGCTTGCGACTGAAAGACTACACCACTGCCCCGTCTAATCACGTACACCTGTCTCATTACTCAGCACCATAATCAACATACATAGGTGGAGTCGATTCCTGTCTCCTGCAGCCACAGTGCATATCACGAGGCAGCAGGGGGAGACTCATTAAGCCAGAATAAACAAAATTTCATATACAAACAATTAAACAGCAATTCTACTGAAGCAGAAGTGTCTCTAACATATGATGTCTTTTGAATATGGGAAATTATTTACTAGGTTAAATGTTTCAGGGAAAACTGATAGGTTTTATATCAGTTACATCATGACGCTCCGGTATGATCAACCTCACACGTGACTGAGTGAAATAACAATATGATGTAAAACGTGTTTCTGACTGATAGACTCCTACTCTGACTTTAATTGCATCCAATCATCCGCAACCGCCCAAACATATTATTTTCTCAGATTAGTTCACATCAGAGCTTTCCAGGTGATTTCTTTATTGTGGGCTGTATTGATGTATACATTTTACTTTGATGATTAGAGACGCTGCCGTCAATGTTTCCATAATGTCACTACAGCAAATATTCATATTTAAGCAGCAAAATTAAAACTGTAGTTAGAAAAATGACAGGACAGAGGAAACAGAATGAAACGTTTAGATTCTGACATATATTTGCTGAGACAGCTCTGAGGGAGATAACTTCAGATCTTGTCAAATCCGGTCTAATTGCCCAAAGACTTAAACAATCAGTGAAGCTATGGTCCTCTGCCACGTCCAAAAAATGTGCACAGTATCTCTGAATGAGGTGACACTTTCACCCGCAACCCCACTTGCTAGAAAATGTTAATTTTTATGACCCAACTTGACCACAGTGCCTGCAGTTTTAACTGCAATCCGAGCATCACTAGTCATTTTGTTGTTCAGACCTAAACTGAACAGATTTTTTAACTAGATGACGAATCAGAAAACAAACAAAATATGAATCTTGAGAGTGAGACACTTTAGTTTAAAGTGCTATCTGTCTTCACTCCGGCACGAAACTCCAGTGATGCTGTGATGTATCAGATCAGTCTGATGTATCCTCACTCATCGCTCCTCAGAGATCCCTACTCGCTCGTGGATCCTCGCTCTTCAGATATGAAATAGGAGCTTTGGGACTGTCTTCAAGTTGGTGAACCAGAAGAACTTTTGGGTCAAGTGAGGATTGAGGAAACATCAAATAAGAAAGATGTACAAGTGGACATTCGTGCGACGTTTGAGGAGGCGGTCTTGGTTCTTGGGATTTGATGTATGGACGTGGGGACATTCCGAAAGCATAATGCATAATAATAATAAAATAAAAACCTGGGCAGCTTTGTGGATATAATAGCATATGTTTATGATTGACCATTTTTCATTTTCTGACGTCCTGTTTGCCATGTAGGGAGCCACCCCTCTCGAGGGATGCATCCTCACTTTTCCGATTAATGTGGCTCAAGGAAGAAATGGTTAAAGGTGACACACAACTTGTCATGACTTACCTGTGGGAATGCACCAAACAACAGAATGATCCAGACATACAAGGTACACACCACAATTCTGTTGTTTTTTAAAAAAAATACACCTTTAGTCCCTGTATTGTGCATCATGCCTATCTAAAATCAGTTGCTGAGGCTTTTTGACTCCCATCATATCCCAGCTTAAATTGCAGAGAATTCCTGTTTTCATTTAAATCGCCCAGTCAAACCGACATGCACAAATGCAAGACAATTTCAAAAATAACTCTTCCACCTACCATGATATTTTCCCAGTCTCTCCACCGCTCGGTGCCCCCTGCTCACATCCACTTCCCCCTGCAGGGATGCTCTGCTTGCTGTTAATGAGCGTGGACATCTCTTCGGAGCGCAGAGCCCACCTTGCTCCACTGCTGCTGATTTCCCCATATGGTGAGGCCTTGTGTTGACTCTCGGCTCCTACAGCAACCACCATCGCAAAGGTCAACTGGAGAATTACTTACACATGAAACAATGAGAAAATATACCGTATAACACAGGGGCAAAGCATGGTTGTGTGATAATGTGCATGGGGTTTATTCAGACGTATTCTAATCAAAAATAAACCCTCAGAAATATGTTACCATGGCAAAGCAACTGTCATATTAAACCATCATCTCTCCTCCAACGCTTTGCTCATTTGAGCATGATAAATATCTCCATACTAAACTATGGACACAAAGTAATGTACTCATTATTTGTACTATTTTGCACAAATAATTGCTACATATTGCACCTTTAAGTTTTTATCAGGGTTCAAATGTAAGTAAGTAAAACAGGAAAGTCTGAGTATGCAGCCTCACTCACCTGCTGTTCCCCTGTAGACGCCTTTGAGACGACTGCTGACTGAACTGCTGTGCTCTCAGGTTTGCAGGTGTAGGTGATTGCAAGGGTTGTCTTCTTTTTCCCTGGATATTCGTTGTGGTGACGGCTGAAATCATCAAATGAAACAACATTAAATAATTATGAGCAGGATTCAGTAAAAGCCTAGTGCAAAGCACTGTGAGGCAACAAATGATGTAGGGCGCTCATGTGTTTAAAATAACAACTCGCTGGGAGGAAACTGTGATCTTGATAGCACAGTAACACACAGTATTGATTAGCTGCCCTATGGGCAATTAGCCAACACTCCATCTAACAGCTACACATGCAGCAGTTAGACGCTCCACATGCACAGTGTTGTAAAGGTTCATTCATTGGCTGGAAAATATTTCCGCTGGCGTAACGAAAAAGAAAAACTACTAAGTCCATTTGAACCTGAACTCTGAGATCTTTCTTCGTTGTTGTGAGGAGATCTTTCAGATCTACCCCTCTAGGAACAACTTTATGTCAAGCTACGGTATGGGCTGCTCCTCTGCTGCAAAGTTTTCAATTTCACAAATCATATGCGAGGTCAAGGAATTTTGTCATGAACTCTGGAGCAGAAAAACAGCAATGAGAATGAGAGACCTCCCGATATGAGCCGAATTTATTCAAGTGAAGACTGACCAGATTCCCGAAAAACAAAATAAAACTTTATTCTGAAAATATCTTTTTAGGGGAACTCAATAAAAGCTGAGAAGAAACATGGCTTCAGGGTTGCACAAAGAAATATATTGTAGTTTTGGTTTAGAGGAAGGAATGCAAACCGGAGAGGTCTGAGTCTGAGAAGCTTCAGGCTTCAAACACAACGTTTCCTCGATTGTTTCAACACACATTGATGTTGCAGCATCTCTCCATGCAAGAAACATTCAGGCATTCTGTATCCCTGGCACCTCTAAAATCTCAGATATCCTGATTCCCCTGCGACCTCAGAAGATCATTTTACAGAAAATAGATCCTGGACTGTGGAAATAAACAAGAAGAGAATTTTCCTGGTTTGTAAGTACTTTACAGACAGAGCAGCGTTGTGTGTATCTTGTGCAAACACTTCTTACAGTGCACTGGCACTTGCATACTGGCACTGTGAGCTTTTTTTTTCTTGCAAAACACTATGCTTCTTATTATTGGGAGTTCATATTTTCTTTCCAAAATGCTTAAAGGCAATGGTGATTGAAGTTTACAGATCCTTTACTTTAGTAAAAGTAGCAGCACTGAACTGAACTGAAAACTGAAATACAATTGTGGTCAAAAATTTACATACGCTTGGAAAGAGCTTGGCAGTTTTGAGTTTCCAATGATTTCCATTAATATTCTACGAAGGAATGGTTGAAACACATGTGTCTCTGTCAGAATAAACAATCATGTATTTTGGTTCTTTCATAAATTTATTACAGCTCTTCTGGAAGAATGACAAAATCTGCTGGGTCAAAAATATACATACAGCAACTTGAATTATCGGTTTTGGTGATGTAGAAAGTTGTGTTAATCAAATTTTCTTAGTGCCATGGCCTCTTAACTTCCTGTGAGTGATTACAATGGACTACAGATGATGATTTCTCTGAGCCAATTTAAATAAGGCCCATTTGATTCACTCATTAGACTCAGCCACAAATGCTACAATGGAAAACTCTCAGGAGCTCAGCACAGAAATTAAAAAGCGACTCATTGACTTGAACATGACAGGAAAGTCACCTGAAGCTATTTAAAAGCAGCTACAGTTCCCAAAATCAAGTGCATGGCACAGTTCCTACGATCAGGAAGAAAACACGAAATATTACCTGCTGCTGAGAGACAACTGGTCAGGCTGGTCAGGAGTTGACAAAGAATCACCAAAAAGCAGGTCTGCAATTAATTAGAAGCTGCTGGAACAAAGGTGCCAGTGTTTAACATCACCATGGGCTGAGAGGCGGCTGTGCAAGAGGGAAGTCTTTGCTCCAGAAGCGGCACCTTAAGGGTCGACCGAAGTTTGCTGCCGATTACAAGGACACAGAAAATGCCTTCTGAAGGAAGGTTCTGTGGTCAGATGAAACAAAAGTTGAGCTGTTTGGCCACAATGACCACACCATCAAGCACAGTGGTGGTTAGTATTATGTTCTGGGGCTGTTTTGCTGCTAGTGGAAGTGGTTCCGAAATTTTTTACAGAAATTAAATGGAATAATGAAGAAGGAGGATTACCTCCAAATTCTTCAGGAAAACCTAAAATCATCAGGCAGAAGGTTGGGTCTCAGTCACAGCTGGGTGTTACAACAAGACAGTGACCCCAAACACACATCAAAAGCGGTCAAGAAGGTTTTAGACCAGCCTGCCCAAAGTCCTGTCTTAAACCCCATCGAGAACCTGTGGCCTGTGCTGAAGAAAGTAGTCTGTGTCAGAGAGCCAACAAATTTAGTTGAACTGCACCTTTTTTTGCCAAGAGGAGCGGCCAAAGATACAGTCAGAAGCTTGTGGATGTTTACCAAAAGCACCTAATTGGGGTGAAAATGGCCAAGGGGCACTTAACCAAATATTTCCATTGCTGTATGTATATTTTTGACCCAACAGATTTTGTCATATTTCCAGAAGGCCTGTAAGAACCAAAATGCATGATTGTTTTTTGTGACAAAGACATGTGTTTCAATCATTCAATCATAGAAAATAAGGAGTCATAGGAATCACTGAAAACTCAAAACTGCCATGATATACATGCTCTTTACAAGCTTATGTATTGAAAATGCGCCCAAAGTTTAAGTGTGTAAATAGCAAAATGTACTAGTAGCACAGAATATGCGTATGGACACACACAGGCCATGTGCACTCAACGTGCTCTAAACGGGCACATACCTGAACAGCAACTGCATCAACATCAGTGACCACTAGAGCACCCATACTATATAGTGCCAACCAAGTGACTGTACCCCCATCACTAGAGGTCACTGTTCTCCTGTTCAGTGCAGACTGACATACAACAATAGCAAGAAGCATCATCATCATCATCATCCCAGTACTCAGACAGAGAGATCGAAGGTCAAACTTAACATCATACTGCACTCCAGAGAAGATCCTCAACAATGTTAGAAAAAGGCCCACAATGTTTAGGAAGATGTGGGGAGCCATCATAGATGCCTTACCTCATCTTAAATGTGATGGCTGACGCTCAGCTGCTGTTTCACTTACAACTTTTTGTGGTTTAAAACTACTCTAAGTGCAAAGAACCAAACCAAATACAGGGATTTTGAGGGGGTGAAAGTTGCTTGTCTTACTTTTTTTTTGCTCACTTTGTGGTTTGATGTTCTTTAATTTATTGTCTTATATGTATTTTTCATCAATAAACAAATCATTACAAAAAAGAGAGGTCAAAGTTCAGGGTCAGCTTCAGAACGAAATGTAAAATTTGGCATTTTTCCTCAGTAAGGTGGCTGATTGCCAACACAGGGCTTAAACCTGGATCGTCCAAGTGAACGATGGGCCCCTTACTTTTTTGTTTTTTTAACCAGCTGAATTAATCTCCAAAACTCGGCCAATTGCCCCTTCTGTGTTGAAGGTCTTTGCTCAAAAAGATAATGAGATCCAATTTTACCCTTTAAGCTCTCTGTTGACCTCACCACCCCATTCAAACCTCTATAATCCTAACTATTTGAGATAGCCACCTTCTTCACTGAGTCACAATATTAAAATGAGTCTTGTCCCGACAGAGGGGAACTTTGGGGACACGTCTTTCTGTGATTTACCAGGAAGGGAACTTAACTGTTTTCCTGCTAACAGATACGGGCAGTGCTCCAACTGAATTTAAAATATACATTTATTTGCTTTTGAGTATTTTATTATGTGTATTCTGCTGGGGGGAAAAAATAAGATGTAACTTGTAACAAAATACTTTAAAGGTATAATCTGAAACATTTTACTTAAAAAATTATGTATAGACTCATATAAACATAATCCCTTCCAATCATCACTTATGACCCACCAGAAGTGTGTGGTGGTGGTTGTATCTGCAAAGACCCTGCCCTCTGTCTGTAAATCCTTATTTTTTCCTAATTATTTTGCTATGCTCAGGACATTTCACTAACCCAAAATGTTTGATGTCCCGATGTGTTCAGACAAATCCTACGTACTCTACATTTAAGAGCTTGAATTTGCACATTTGAAATACTTAAAAGACATTACTGAATAGGTCATTTTATTCTCAAATGAGAGTCATTTTTATCTCCATGTTTAAACTGCAGATAAGTTAGCCTTATCGCAGTCTTGGGCAAAAATTGTAGTAAGGTCCAGCAATGTTCTCATTGTACCAGACCTTAAGTACATCACCGAAGTCAGGTCACGTTAAATATGCGGTCAATGTTGTGAAATGGTCGCAGTTTGACTGCACTTTAAGCACCTAATCTTGGTTAGGTTTAGGAAAAGATCATGGTTTGGTCAGAGTTTTCTTCTAAACACGTTCTACATGTTAGAAAATAGACAAAAAATGTGAAAAGCCTGAGAACTGAATTTTAAAAAGTTTCAGGTCTTTTTCAGGTCGCAGTGGTGTTTTGACACTGAGACAATGGAATGGACACACCCCCAGCATTTCAGAGCAGAGAAACCTGCTTTTAATTCAACACATTTTAAATACCAGTATTTTGTACAACTCCAATTCTAAAATAGTTGGGATGCCATGTAAAATGCAAATAAAAACAGAATGCAATTTTTGTAAACCCTTTTTGACCCATATTCAGTTGAAAAGAGAAGATATTTAATGTTCAAACTGATTAACTATTGTTTTCTGTAAATATACATTCATTCTCATTGAAGCCTGCAACACGTTTCACAAGAGCTGGGCATGTTTAGAATGAGTGTACAAAAAACAAAGTTAATCAGTTTGAACAGTAAATAGCTTGTCTTTGTACTGTATACATCTGAATATAGGTTGAAACGTTTTTGCAAATCATTGTGGTCTGTTTTTATTTGTTTTACACAATGTCCCAACTTTTTTGAAAGTGGGATTATATTTTATTTAAATACATTTGATGAGCAAATATTTGTCATTTGTGACAAGATACTTTTTGATGTATTTGTGCGTCTCTCTACCTGCTAACCACCACCAAACACCAGGTGGATCAACAATCAACACAAGCTGCTACGCCAGTCTTGCGTGGCAGCTGTGCCACCATTATTGCATAAATGTGGCTGAATGACAAGGTAATGGGCTCATGATAAAGGTTTTATATAAATTCAGCCCATAAAAGTGTTTTTTTTTTTTAAATTAGATGTAAAAGTCTGGATACATAAGGAGTCACTGGGTCAGGGGGAGATGGTCCCTGACAATAAGTCACGAGGCCGTCTGCGGATTCTGAATATTACTATGGTGTCATTTGAAATACCTTTTAACTAATGCTTCTCAGAAATTAATTAAAGACCAAATGAAGCCAGAGTAAACACAGGGAATGAGATTAAAGCAATACTTTTGTACATTTTACAACTAACACACGCTGAATGAACAGCATTATTAGGTTGTTCTAAATTTCTCTAACCAATCACAAATCCTCCATTAGGGTTGTTTGGATTTTGAATTAAAGAGTTATTCATTGTGTTCCTCATTAAACTGTTAAAATTACAGCTTAATGCGCTTAGGTCCATGCCACATACTCCAGCTATCGTTTAAAAGGAGTGCTCAGGCACAGGCTCGTTGTTTATGGTTTTGTGTATCCCTCTAAAAGCTAGTCAAGCACAGCTAAAGGTGGGCCCATACTCCATATTTATGAAATTGGCTCTGTGTGAAATTGGTTTTTGCCTAATGGATCCCTGCATGGGTGCACCGCCTGATACCTCAGCCTCAGCTTATCAGCACCGGAGTCACACTGAGGACAGAGAGACAGAACAGGAAAGAGGACAAATAAACAGGAACAATGCAACAACAAAATGAAGCTAAAATTATTTTCTTTTTTTAAAAAAAGGAAAGAGTATTCACAACTATGAGCATAAATGACAGAGAACTGACAATTGCAGCATAGCACACTTCTCCCATTCAGACATAAAGTGCAGTACATTAAGGATCCATATATACTGTTGACTGTTAGCCTCTACCTGAGTGTAAATTTGCCACATTTCAACTAAAGCGGTGAAGCCGAGCATCTAACAGGACAATAGGGGAAATATAAAGTAAAAGGCTTCATTCTCACTTTAAGAACTTCCACTACATACCACTCTTTCACTATCACTATCACTCCCGAGGACCAATCAGATGGCTAATGAGGCTGAGGTCGCTCGGTGCAGTGCAACACTGAAAACCATCTCAGATTAAGAGAGTAAAGACAGTGCCAGGTTCTTTCTGTAAAGCTGTGCATCATTAAACAAGAATTGGAAGGATTTCAGCATTGTTAAGACAGCAGCCGCCTCAAAAGGTCATTACTTGTATTATGAACCAGCGATTAGATAAGTATGTATCAGTATCTGGTTATTGGCCTCTTTAAAAAAAGAAAACACTGTGTCATCAGGGTTGTGACAGTACGGATTTTTTCTGACCGCGGTGAAAAAGCAACATATTCCTGCAGGATGGTTTAGCCCAACTGTCCAAATAATTACATTTTATTGGACTTTATTGAAGCACACTGGCAGCGCAGCATGCAAGTGAGGGAAAGCAAGCAGCAGACAGCTGACAGTGCTGCTCATAGCAGAGCAGAAACTTAAACTCTGCATTAAGTTGTCAGTGTGGCAGTAAATGTACAGCGCGGCTTACAGTGTGACTGTTAATAAATGCTGCAGTTTCTCAAGATCAAGGAAAGTCTCGTCTGGTATTTCCCAACTGCTGGAAAAGTGAAGGAGGTTAGCCCCAAAGCTTCCCTGATGAACAGGGAAGGCTCATGTTAAGATAATGCTAATGCTAGCGTTGTACCTTTAAAAAATCAGTTCCAGTGCAAGCGTATCCCTTTCAGAAGCTTTGCAGTCCAGCCTTTAACTGCAGTGCCTTTAGGGAGACGTGGTAAAATAAATCCATAATGGTAAATTTGACCCCGAATGTCTGCTGGGATAATGTATCAATCTTTCTGTGTCGGAAACAACGGTTGTAGTTGTTAGCATGTTGTTAGCCGTTCACTGGTAATCCAATGATGCCTTGGGTTGAGTGTCGAACAATGTCAGCCAATCAGAGGCTGTGTTCTTGAGTTGTGTTTGACAGCGTTGACCCATAGATTTATTAATAGATCCATGCATTGACCTCAAATGTATTGCATAAAGGAATAACATGAGATTGACCCTTCAAAATAAAATTTGCAGTGATGACGGTAATGACCTTAATCCCATGGTAGGCTTAGTATGACTGTGGTTATTATCATATCCCTACAGAAACTACTGAAAATTTGCTTAATTTCATAATAGTATTATATAACATTATATAATATATAATATATATTAATATATAGTATACCAAAGTTTGCCAGTGAGGAAAATGTTACCTCAGTCCTCAACACGAGGAGTTTGTCTGTTTTTGACACTTGCACTACAGTCTGTTCAAAATAAATGAAAAGAAACTTGTGCATTTGGGGTTTTTCTCCCACTGTACTGTTGCACCCCTGCCAGAGTTTAAGACTGACTTTCTCCCTGCTGAAAATTTTAGAAGCACCAGCACAAAATTCACTTGGAGCCCCACTTGAATTGACGTGCAACTCCCTGAGCCCCTGAGCAAAATTCTGCTAAAGGACCCTCCTGCTTGACTTGTGAGTCATCTAAACCATTTGCCTTTGCCACAGAGTCACACCTGACACTAGAATCCTCCCTACTTTAAAGCAGTTTGCTCCATCTGTCGTTCTAAGAATAAGCAGATCTGTACAGAGCAGAATGAGGTATAAACACACTATATTTATGCAGTTATTGTCAGTCTTTCTGTGTTGTCCACCTCTTGTCGTGGCTTTGGTTGGAGCGACTTTTCCCCCCACGGGGTTCCTCCAAATCCTCCTCACTCCCTGACTGGATTGGGGATGTAAACACAGTAGGGCACTGAGTCTGTTTTGGGGTCTGCAGAAAGTGATAATCTCTAACAAGAGCAGACACAATGACAGTACCACAGAATCTGTTGGTAAATGCAATGCTGTTGGAGACTGATGGCAATTAGTATTGGCAATCGATCGCATCGTTAAAGTTTCTTACCAGTCCAGAAAATCTGTCGCCAACTCTGAATTAAGTATTGTTAATCCAAAATCCAGAGATCCTTTTTTAAATCCCCTCTGCACTGATGTCCACTCTGGTGTTGAGGAAATTAAGTGCAGTCCATTGTGGGGTGGTTGATGGAGCCTGACAGTCCAAGTAAATACACAGAAAGCTTAAAATCTCATCAACCATTGAAGTAGCAGAAGAACTGATTGGTATTCATCAGAAACAAAGCAAGCCCCAGTTAATAAGCAGTATGATCATTTAGAGTGCACCTCTTACACCTTTTTAATTACAGTGGGCTAATAGAGCTCAACAGTGAGGTTCCAAAAGTGAAAATCCCACTCATATTCTGAATATGGGATTTTGATTATTGATTATGATGTCATAACCATCCAAGGTAGACTTACCACGAGCTATTAGTCAGTATGATATGTTGTGTGTGTTTGAGAGAGAGGAAGAGAGAGAGAAAGAGGCAAAGGATGGCAGAAGGAGGACTACTGCAAACAATGGGCCTCACGCGAGAACATTTTCGTATTCTCTTAGTTTTTTTGTATGAAGGGCTCGTACAAACACGTCATGTCAGATTCAACAAACACTCATAACTTCAGATATGATCCACCTGTGCATATCTGACTGCACGTGCATGAGACGTGTAAATTAGCATAATTAACGCCCCAACAATACCATATATGGCTGCGC
>JAJHUR010118323.1:1365-24328 GCA_027495735.1 Lutjanus campechanus
GTTCAAGTGAAACAAGACAGCACAATATTTCTTTAACTTTACGTTTGTCATTTCCATTACTTTTTTATACATATATTTGTCACACTTAACAAAAAGCTGTTTATATAATGTACATTTTTTAAGTTAGCCGTGCATTGGACTCAAACTCAGCAACTCTCTGTCACTTTGAATTGGTCTTTAATGCACCTGATTGAAATGGTTAGCTAAGCTTTATTATTTTTGTCTGTGCATGTGTCAAGTGCAGAGCTGTGTAACTATTTCAATTGTATATGAAGAGGTAATTTAAATTGGTATGAAGCAACTAAAAAAAAATAAAAGAATAAATAATAATAATAATAATTTTGCTCGCAGGTTATATTATATTTTGGAAATCATGTTATGGGCTGCAGGAAGGTGAAGCAGGGGCTGCAAATGGCTCAACAGTTTGAGAACCTGTTCTAAATACTGAATGTATCACAAATGCAGCCTTATAGAACCAAACAAAGAGTGGCTTTTGAGATAGAACCTTTTTAATTATAGGGACAATTAATAGCAGTGAAAAACAATCTCACACAGAATGGTTAATAAGTGTTGCAGTGTTGTATGAATGACAATTTAAAAGTAAAGAAAAGAGAATACAACTTGACCATTCTATAGCCACAATTGGCTTACATGTGGGTAAGTGCAGAGTGAAAGTTTTAAGCTTCATTGATTGGATAAATTAAACCAGGAAAGAGTTGCCTCTTTTATTTCAAAATGATAGGATAATAGAGGAGAGCAAAGGATACATTTTAATGGGTAGAACCACGAGGTGTGTCTCAGACAGAGAATTAATGAAGCAGTGTCCCTAATTGAACTTTTGCTGAGCTCAATAAAACAAACCAGTAAATATTCCCCATGATGTCAATTTTCATAATTTTAATCCTCAGTACAACACCAGTGAACAGTGCTTTTAATGTGCACATAGAGTGCATGTAGAGTTTATGGAGACTTTGGTCTACGTAGAACTAGAACTGTAGACAAATCATGTACTGGAGCTTTAAAGTTACATTTCAAAAGTTTTTAGTTTAAATCAATATACTTTTAATCAATAAATAATGAATTAATAATGCTGCAGGTCAACAATTTGCACGACTCCACCATTTATACTATACAACCCCCCATGTTTTATATATCAGCCCATATCAAATATAATCAGGGGCAAAAACACATGTGAACACAAACAAGCCAAGCTGGCCTGCAAAGAGGTTAATCAACACTGGATGTGGCAACAAAACCGTTTAACAACAATAATGAAGAGGGGACAAGGGCATGAAAGACAGAATGGAAGTTATGATGCTAATGATTTCAAGGAATGGATTAAAGTATAGATTCCCAATTAATCTGTCCAAAAACAATTGTCAGGTGCTCATATTGACATTGCTACAGGATGTTCATACTGGCCATCAAAAGATCCTTTCCGAATGCACTTTCAATGTAATGTGATCCACCCTTTTATTGCCCAGGTTTTTTGAAGTTAATATGAGGCTTCAATCTGAGTTAATCAAGTCTTTTAGTACAAATTTCCATCTTTGTGTTTCCTGTGCTGAGCTGCGATGGAGGGACGATAACCACAGAGAGACTTTTGTACTAAAAAGACTGAAACTTTAGAAAACATCCATTTGATTTGACTTCTGAAGCCTCATATTAGCTTTATATAGCCTATATATATATATATATATATATATATATATATATATATATACTGTATATTTTATTTTTTTATTTTTTTCCACAGACCAAGTACGGGGGATTTTGTCCCCCCATCATGCACAATGAAACTGATTTGGGAACAGATCTCTGCAGGGCCAGTATGAAAAGGCAGAATGATTACAGCAACCAAAAACTTTTTTTTTTTTTTCGTGTAGGCACCCTTCTGTTGCTTTGAGACAGACTTCAAAGATTTTGAGCCTATCCCTTAAGTCATTTGAAGGCACCTTTACACTGAACCTAAGATCCAGTGTTTCTCCTTAACTAACCCAAAGTAACATTTTTCCACCATTTCTACAGTACAGCTGCCGTTTAAAACTTGTACAAGCTACTCCTGCACAGCTCCTGCACAAGATAAGAGAAGCCTTGTTACCGAGGCAACAGATGAACAGGTATTTTGATGCAACCATTCTAAATAGAGTTTCTTTCTTTTTAACTTTTTAACCTTTATTTAACTAGATAAGTAAACTGAGAACCGATTCTTATTTACAATAACAACCTGGCCAAAAGGCAGTGACATGAGGCAAGTTGATACAACACATTAAAACATAGATACGGCCCGTGCAGGAAACAATATCAGACAAAACTAAAACTTAACAATATATACAAAGGATACAAAAATAATAGCATTGCTTAAGTCCAGTTGTGGAATGCACCACATCAAACCAACTAAAATCCTAAATTCAACCTTTTTATTTTAACTTTAGGTTTTTGTTTTTTATGTACCACACATATCACTGAAAGACTAGAAAGACCATCTGTTTGATCACTATTTGAACTTAGACTTTAGCTAGCAGAGTGATGTCGCCCTTAAAAATGAAATACAAAATGTTCTCAAGACCTGCAGCCTTATTTGATCCCAGAATAGAAATGGAATTTCAGTACAAGACCTCTGTTGCAAGTGGATATTATCAGTAAAAGAAGAAAAATAAGTGCATATACACACTACAGCAGCACAACAGGAAGGGAACTGAAAACAAAAAATAAAGAAAAGGGGCATTTTGGCCAGATTAAATTGGCATAATATTAGAGAAAGTAGAGGCAAACAACAATCTTGTTTACTAGATTCAAGGGCACGCTGACAAATAAGGATGAAATGAAAGTACAGGTTGACACTGACATGAAAGTCCAGTTAAGGCCTTCACTTCTTTCCATCAAAGTGCTGTGCACTCATCACTGTGATGGCTATGCTCTGCATCACTGCTGACTAGGCAGTGGCACCCATGTGAGAGGAGGAAGACATGGAGGAGGAGGAGGATGGTGACAGATTGGCAGATGTACAGTAATTCCGCCAAGAAGAACATAATGGGGACAATTTGTGGCCAGTCAACAATTTTACTGAAGATTCTCAGTAGAGGAATATCTGGTTGTTATTTTAAATAACACTAATGAGATTTAACAAGCTGCACTTTGTATCAAAGTAGACAAAAACTTTAAGTAATATGTTCTTCATTAGCCGGCTTTATAAGTCCCTTTATTATACCCTTATTAGACTTTATTAGAGGGTAATTTGGTGCACATTATAACAGAAATGTTCTGTAAACTAAAGTGAAATGTGTCCTTAATTACCCCCTAATAAAGTCTAATGAGGCTCTTCTGTAATAAAGGGTTTAATACTTTTAATAAAGAACATATTATTTGTATTTTTGTTGAATTTGATACAAGTACAGCTTGTTAGTGTACTGTAAACTAAAGTGTATTATTCCTTATTAGACCCTTATCAAGTGATCTTAGAGTGTAATTAGGGACACATTACAACAGAACTACACTAAACTAAAGTGTATTGTTTCCCATGTATTGTTTCTTGTTAGACCCTAAGAAGACTTTCAGGGGTAATCACCCATTGCAACAATAGCTTTTGTCTAATCTGATACAAAGCACGGCTTTAAATGTCTTATTAGTGGACTATTATATAGGTATATGGTGTCTAATTAGGATAAGTAAGTAATTCAGTAAAGTTTATTTGTATAGCATCTTTCACAGTTAGAAAAACACAAAGTACTTTACATTGATAAAACAGACTATTTAAACGCAGTATAAAAATAGGAAAATGGAAAATAGCAGAGAGATTGACAGTTAAAATACACAGCAATAACAGAACAACAAACAATTGTTAATGACATGTTAAAATCTGCCTGAATAAAAATGTTATGCTGCTTCATAAAAACATCAGTCTATGAATCATATTGGTTAGGGAAGAGTGTTCCATAATTTGGATGCAACGGCTTGGAAGGCACAGTCACCTCTGGTTTTAGTGGGTTCGAGGGACAGTCAGTAAGTTTTGGTTAGAAGACCTACTGGTGGCTGTAATAAGGGGGTATAAGGTCTGCAATGTGCTGGGGGGTTTGACCATGCGGGGTTTGGAAGGTTAGCACCAGTATTTTAAAATGAATATGGAAGTTAACTGGGAGCCAGTAAAGAGAGGATAAAATTGGTGTGATATGTGATCTCACGTATCACGTATTTCTAGGTTATAGCCGTATTTGTTTACAGACCAATAAAGAACATATTATTTCTAATTTTTGTCTAATTTAATATAAAATACAGTTTGTAATGTCTTATTAGTGTTCTGTAAAATAAAGTGCGACCCAAATATTTTTGTCTCCCGGTAGTATCTCTTCAAATTTCACTAAATTATCACGTGAGGTTGTTTTTTTTTTAAGTGCAGTTATGATCATCAATCATGCCACCAAGGGCATTAGTGGTCATTACAAAACTTGGAGCTATATTTTAAAATGAAATGAACAAGAAAATGAGAGACTGCAGGAGGTCTGGAGGTAGTTTTTGATTAAAAATGCAAGAATGCACAAGACAAATAACAATAAATGCTACATTTCATATTGCAAAAGCATCCACACTCAATACAACTCTATACAAAACAAAATAGTCTCACAAAACTGCACCACTGTGACAGTGAAAGACAGTATTACAAATCAAAAATCAGCTTTATTGTTACTGGAAAGATTGAAACTATAGAGGAAGCGACACCTAGGCTAGGAAAACTGTAGCTTTAAGTAGTGGTAAGAAGCTTAGGTAATGTTATATTTCAAAAGAAACAATGCTTAAAAATAATCTTTTCATAGCTTCAGCCTTCCTCTTATGTACTTATGCAGAGTAGGATAGCTTTCTATGAGTGATCACGAGGTAGTGTTAATACACAATCTTTTCTACACAGTCTTTAATTGTGGTGGTGCTTTGCTTTAATTAAGATCTTTAATAATTCTTGAAATCCTTTAGATCAACAGAACCAAACCATATATTCACCTGTCTTTCAAGTGTGCTAAAGAGTTGCTCTCAATATGATAAAAAGCTGCAGTTTCTCTGAGATCTCTTTTTGGTTTTTTTTTTTCTTCCAAAAGAGCCGTTTTATGCTTTCACAACGGTACTGGAAGGGCAATCAAAAGGTGCGGATTTCCTGGGGCTGGATAAGAAGGCTCTATTAACTTCTCAGTATGCACCACCACCCACATGAAGATAAAAGCAGTGGAAAACCATGCTGGGATTTGCAATAATCCAACAGCAGGTAAACATACAGTAGCAAGGATAACTTCCATGCATCTTTTTAAAGACATTGTAGTTCCACCATTAATCATTTACCAGCAGCACAGAATTTCTTAAAAGCTCAACAAGTGATGTTTTAACCCCCCAGTAACACAGTAAAGGGGACTGCTGTTAAAATATTGTTTCCATCTACATGCTTTTGATAACTTTTTATTTTTATTTCAGCCCCTCATGCTGCAAAGGGCAATAGTCTCTTATGAATTTCTGCTTTTGCTCAAACTTGATTTGAATTTTAAAAGGTGTTTTTAATTTGAATATTTTTTTTTTTTACTGAAAGTGCATAACCATATGTTTAATGAAGAACAAGAAGAAAACATCATACTGGTTAAAAACAAAGCATCTGACCAAAGTAACTCATCCCAAATAGTTTATTCAGCTTTAAGCAAACTATCACAGCTTGTATTCATCATCAGTGGATGTCTTAGCCATCTGGCCTGGCCTGGGCTATAGCCCCAGAGATTTTTTTTTCGCCCCCCAGTAATTCTCCCTCCTCTGCTGTAACCCTCTTCTAATTGAGTGGGTTATTACTAAAGTGTTGTAATTTCATACCTTCAACGCAACAGAGGCAAGACCAATATGCGGACTCGCAGTGGAGAAGAAAGAAGTTAATGAAGTGAACTACACTGAAGATTGGAGTCTCTGTTAACAGTGACAGACATGTTTGTCCACTCTATGAAACGACTGTTCTCACTGCACTGCATTATTATAAACTATGATGACCTGGTACAAAAATTGGTTAAAAGAGTTAAATGAATGGATGCCTTTGATAGACTGACCTGCAATGAAAACATGACAAAAAAAGAAGTATTTAATAAAAAATAATGAGCGAGATCAAAGAGTGGACATATAAATATTTAAAATCAATGAGTATGAACACTTTGTCATCAACAGGCAAGGGATGATCTGAAAGGAGATGAAGTCTGAGAACTGGCTTCAGTTCTCAACTAGCTGTGAACTGTACAAACAGAATGTCAAAATGTGGCCGGGCAGCTTTTGTGGTGTCAAAAATTTATCTTGTTTCACTAGAAGGTCACACGCTGATGGCACCAAAAATTGTGCACAAAATCAGCCTTTGGTTAGTTTTTATTGAAACATAATATTGGATGGCAGTTGCTCTTACTCCCTGACAAAAACCTGGTTAAAGATGGTGTCAGCTGTGATTTTTACCTCTCAAAGTGCAGAAGACATGACACAATCTTCAAACATGTAAGGCTATAAGGATCCCAAAATGAAGCCCAAATTATGTGCTTTAAACATACATTTCTGCAAAATTACATCTGTTTTTTAAAGTACTGTTCATACTTTCTAAAAATATGCTCACAGTCATATGTTAAACATATTTAATTGAAAATAACAGGACTGGCCTTTCATTTGTGTTTCTCAGTGGGCCCACTACTATTATTATTGCCTGTCAAACAGTGGGCTGCAATGCACAGAGAGACATGCATTTTGCTTGAAAAGGGAGCAGACTAATTATTTTGATCGCTAATTTAGCATTCCTAGGGCCAATTTTTCACTTTTTTTTTCAAATCCCAGCAGTTCTGCTCCTCTGCTCTGCTGATACGCAGCTGGGAGTGAATTAAGAATCCATGTCCTCTGAGCATCTGTTTAGTACAGCAGATAATGTTTGTCCCCCCTAGGTCTAGAGCACTAACATGCTGTGCCAGAGCTATTCTTCACAAAATACAACTAAGACAGGAACATAATAACGAGGAGTCTTTCCCTAAGAAACTATAATAAAATAATAAAATGTCTGCACAGTGTGAGGACAAAAATGGAAGTTTCTAGAGACACAGAAGCTAATCTACAGGTATACAACAACTTAAATTTACTATATTATTTCCTTTGGGCTCCAACATTTCTGTATACACTCAGCAGTCACTGTAAGTCAGTTGGCCTGTCAGTTTCAACACCTTCAAAAACCCTTGTGATGATAATAAATCGCGGGATACTGAGATCTAATACCTGTGTTTCTTTTAGATCACTTGGTAGGGCAGTGGGAATTCATGCTGTGGTCCTCAGTGGTATTAATCCCAGAAACAGGATGTGACCTTATCCTATTTGACAAGGTCAATTTAAAAGCTATCATTTCCCCTCTAAGACACACTTTGAGATATCTTCGCACCTTTCACGAACCACCTATACTGTGTATTGGAAAATAAATAGATATGTGAGTATGTGCCAATGCATCTGAGACCTGAAGTGGTCATATCACACGAGTGACTGTAACTTGTTAACCTTCTAGTCTGAGGCCACGCGGCTTGGTGGGAAAATGCAGGGTTACTCACTTCGCGTTGGAAGTCAGTCCTCGAGTGGAGAAGTTCAAGTGTCTTCAAGAATTCAAGAGTGAGGGTAAGGTGGAATACAAGATCAACAGGCGGACTTTGCAACACCAAGAATAGTGTAGGTGTTTTACCAGATTTATTTTTATTTAAGACTTTAAGTCAAATTAAAAGTACAGTAAGAGACTCTGGAGATAGATAGTTAATTGTTGAGTCTTATTACCAGGTCATCAAATACTTACATTTTGAGAACAAGACTCAACTATCAAGGATCTTACTGAGCTGTCATTGGCCAATGTGTCCTGTCATGGCTAGATTTTCTAAAGACTAAAACCAGAGCCAAGGAGGAGGAACAGAAGTCTAGCTTTCTCTCCAGCCATTTGAATTGAAGATTAAAAATTATTATGTAACTTTTGCCTAGTGACATAATTTGTGTGTGCCTTCCCATGCTGCTACAAATCAGTGAAAAATTATAAGGCTATGGTTAAGATTTGGTTATGCTGAAGCACAAAAATGACTTGGTCAAGGTTTAGAATAAGTTAAAGATTAAGGAAACATCATGATTTACATTTGAGTAACTACTTGTTACCTTTGTCATCATGGTTATAATCATTGACATATAGATAAATAGACAATGTCTCCCAAAAAGTGAAGCAAAAACATCTTGATCGCCCCCTGGTGGCTGGCTGCAGTATAGGTCAAAAACACTGCCCTTCCGTATTAGCAGGTAGGGCATGTGACAAACTAAAGCGTCAAAGTACATGCGAAATTATTTTTTCCAAAGACAGTCTCTGTCATTTTCTGTAGTTTTGATGAATGTTCAAGTGTTTGGATAGGTTTGTTTTTAATTACTTATTTGATGCTATAAAAAGGAGGTTTCACATCATGATTGACAGCTGGGTGCGTGTTTGAAACTTGAAAATCCCTGATCAAGACTGGGATTACAATAACTTTGTCATGTTATGTCACTGAAGCAACATCACTAAAGTCACGTGATGCACATAACGTTATGTGTAACTTTTAATATCTAACGTAATGATTTGGTATCATGTGGGACATGAACCCTGGTCTCCTGGCTGAAAGTCCTGGGTTTCCATTAACCCCAACTCCCCCACGTGCAGACTCCCTTGTTTTTATTCACTAAACTTAGTAGTATATTTTTTAGTATATTTTAATATTTTTAAACAGCATATTTGAGGTCAGTAGGTAGAGAGACATAGCAGACTAAGAATTTCATTGCACTGATGATTTGTTTATTTCTGCCTGTCAATACAACCTTTGAATCTCTGGATTGTGTTGAGATGTTTTCCTATTCTTTAAATTCTTCTGATATACTGTATATAACATACCACATAAGAACATTCGAGGAATGGCCTATAAAAGCATTCCTTTTCCTTCTAAAAGGGACTATATTCATTTTGTGGCACTATTTATTTACTGGGCAAATATTTAAGTGTCCTGGTTTCACTATGTGTGGAGCAGACATGCTTCTGCTGCAGGAAATGAAAGCAAGAGCTGGGCTTAATCTAACTTGATTCCATGCATCTCGATTGCAATGGCTGCCACAACAATTGATAGTCCTCTCTTTATCTATGTAGAGTTTGTGCCTGCTTGCCCTTCATATCCCAAACTTAACAACTAATATTACTGTAATGAAGCCTTGTTTAAATTAGCATTGCATTAGCACTGAAGCTTCCACTCAGCTGCGAAATGTCCCCCAGACAGCCTGCCTTTGTTTAGTATTAACCATGGATTACACTTTTGCCCTCCCATCTGGTCTTCTACTAAAGCCTTGTAATGAGAAACTGAGTGTATCATTGTGGGGGATGTCCAGGCTCATTCACAGCCTATGCCTCATACCCCCTGATGTATTTATATTCCACTATCTTGAATCACCAGTTTTATTTTAAGCACTGTATGATGCTACAGTACTGCTCTACCTTTTCAAACTCAGCCATATCCTGTGGATGGCAATCTGTAACCTGAGATGAGAGTGTAGTGGCTACCTGTGAGAGGGAGCCTCCTTTGTGTCCCCTCTGTCTTCTTCCCTGCTTTGCAACACTCTAGGTAAATTAAAACCGCCACAGATAAGTGGACTGCCCGCTTTTCTATAAAAGAAAAAAAAGGTGTTCTGAATAAAAGGGATTTATTTTCACAAGAACAAGCTGACATCCCAGCGAAGCTGTGTTTTGCTGATTTTATGTGTATACTTTCATGTGTATTTTTGGTTTCTGTTTATGTCTGAAAAAAGATGATGAAAATAAGGCAACTGAATAAACAGAAATGAGGATGAGGGGCTGATTTTGAAAAAATCTGTTGATAATGAATTCCCCAAAAGCCTCCATAATTTTACTGCTCAATTGGCCTTGCAGCAGCTTGGGTTGTAGCATTTACTGGATCCACCAGATGGAGACCTAATGAGCCTTTTTTCAGGAGTAATACACAGATGGAGACAATATACTGTATGTATTCACACTAGCATGTAGCCACATCGACAGATGAAAACGTGACTTCTCTGCATGTGCACGGCCACCCACAAACCTTGGTACACACAGACAGACAGACAAATGTACGCACACCGGTTTTCGCTAGCTTAAACTGTTAGTTGCAAATATTTATTTGTAATTTTTGCTTGAAGCCATGTCAGTTCCAAAACCATAGCCCACTGTAGTGACCTCAGTGAAAGGACTATGAATCAGCCATACTGTAATGCAGTCGGTCTGCAACACGCAGTACAATAGGACACTAGATTTTGGGAACTGACGTGATTAGAGGAAGTTTTTTGTAAACCTTACTGACTGCTAAAATAAATACCAGCATACCTAGCATGCCAAAAAAAGTCATTTGCCAACAAACTGTGTTTTATTAGTGAGTGATTCTTTGCTAACATTTTAGCAATATGACCTTAAACAGTAACCGAAAAGCAGTTTTTCGCTGGGGCATGATCAACTCACACAAGCAAGTAGCAATAAGTTATTTAAAGAGAAATGTGTATTTAATTTACTAAATCTTAAAATGACCATCACATGCCATTAGAGATTAAGGAAACATGCTAAGCTGAAATACCAGCTTCTTCGACAACAACACAAGAGGCAAAATGTTCTGCTTGGAAATTTATTTAATTTAGTTAAAAATAGCTGATCAACTTACACTGTAGGACTGATTGTCATTTATAAATGTTAAAATATCAGTGTCCCTGCAGCCTGCAAGCATCCTGTATGAGCTTCAGTCTGGGGAGGAGGGGGCAGAGGGAAACATCTCACTTCAACCACAGATCATATATTAAATAAGATCTCAACCTCTTTAATATATCGTCTATGGCTCCAACTCGCTAGTTGGACTGCAGTACTCAATTTTGAACACTAGCGTCTTATATATTTCTCTTTTAAACTGAAACGGTTTTGTGTTGAACACCTTGTTAATCACGTGATCACACATACATGAATTCAATACCTTTTCTTGACTTTCATACTTTCAAATGGTGGCAGCATCTCGGCATGCTGAACTGCCAGCTCTGTCAAATAGACCACACTCAAATTCACCACCATAGACTGTTTGTAGCGAAGAATGCTTGTGGTGATTGGCAGTGAGCAAAACTGTGCAAATAGTCATTTTTTGTAGATCTGGATACAGAAAGGATTGGATGCTGGTTGGAGAAGATTTGGTACTACTTGGTACTGGGTTATTTAAGTTGGTAAAAAGGATACTTAAAAGGTATCAAGTACCAATACCCAGCCCCAATAGTGACATGTGTCTATATCACTGAAGCAAGTTGAGACTGTAGGACAGCAATAAGTTGTTTTTCAGCTGTTAGGTTCAAGAAGCCAGTGGGTTGAGTCTCTGTTTGCTATGGGGAGTGTTATGGGGTGTGTGCACCCTATCCAAAAAAACATTCAAAAAAAATGTTCAAAAGTGCTCAAAAAACACTTTTTGCAGCTTCAAAATGTTTAAAGATTCTAGACAAAGACGGGCTGTTCGGCTGTTTGGCTGAGTAATTTTCCATGAATTGACTAATTGACTAATTTTTTCACTTCTACTTGGAATGTCACTTTCAGCACGGTGCATTCAAGCTTCAAAAATCGATGATTTCCGTGAAATTTTCCACTAACTAACTAGCAGTTTAAAGAGTTGTTGTGCTTTGCCTGGAAGTCAAATAAGATTGCCTTTCTATCATTTAGGAAGTGTAAAACCATATAAATAAATAAGTGTACTTAAAAGTAACACACATCCATCATAATAAATACTGCATGAATACATTTTGGCTTACTAGTCATTTGTTGAGAGCATTTCCTGCATAGCAATTTCATTGTGGTAAAGCAACACATAATTAGCACACATTGAGAGGAAAACCTATTTCATGCAGTATGCATTTTGGTAGAAGTAATCTTGATCTTTCTTCAGCTGTAATCCTACCAAACTGATAGCACCGTTATTCATGTTGACAACATGCTTCTGTACCTTTTGTAAATATTAAAATAAATGCTTGAATGAGAGCTGTGAAAGAGTGACTTATCAGATTACTATAGAATATTTCATTGTTTATCATAGCTGGTTGGTGTTGACTTTGTTGGTAGGCATTACAAACTGATAAACAGTGTTGGTTTGTTTTCAGGCTGATTTTTTAATACGTTCCTTTCCGGCACTTGCTTTTTCCGCGAGAAATAAAAGTGTTAATGAGGAGACCACCTCTGTCTGCATGAATAGCTACAACACATCCTCATTAGTGATATGGTGGAGGATCTGTTTGTGCATCTTGCATCATTGAATCTTACCTCCTTTTGTATTTTGTGTTTATTGTTATTTATCAACTAAACTTTCTAAAAATGCTGTGTATGTCAAGGCATATATACCATACCAAGACTTTTCTCTCAGCGTTGTTAGCAGTAACATTCTCTAACAGGGCTAACTTCACACATTCACAGCACAGCATGGCACGGCTGGGGTGAATGACACAGGAAACAAGCTTTTCCTGACTGCACTGCGCTGACAAAAAACACTGCTGACAGGAAGTCAGACGCACACAATACTGTTTCTACAGCTCAGTGAAATTGATACACACTTTTTAAAACCTCCCTTGACATGGGATAATCCAGGAGCAAGTAAGAGCACAGACATTAAGTAAGTGCAAATATCCCCAAAATGTGTGATAGCAGCATTTGAAGAGGAGCTATAAGATGGTTTATGTGAGTAAACTTTTAAATGCGTCTCTCAAAAACTGTTTGCTGTGTGTGTGTGTGTTATAATGGTAATCTAGGTCAGTGAGGTTATCTTTTATTCAAATGCTTGAGAGCATGCAATTATATCAGTAAAATGCTCCTCATCCTTATTCTCTATTTTCACTATTATCCATTTAAAGTCATTGTCATGCTTCTTCCACCATATTGGAGTGGTCAAGATCTGCTAGTAAACAATACAATATGCATTCAGAAATTCAGATTTCAGTACAAAATCTGTAACTGTAATTTGCTAAATTCTGAACTGATTTTCTTGAAATTTGGGTTGTACCTCATATTGGTTTCTTGTTGGAATTCAGTTAGTTTAGGGTGATCAGTTAGGAAATCAGCTCTTTGCCAAACCATTAGCTGTGTGACTAGCCACAACTTCCACTGGGACAGGCAGGCTCCAACCCATGAGCAGGCAACAATGAGTGTAAACTGTTTAGGATTTCAGTTTTTGTGAATTCTCAGAAACCAAAAAATCAATTCAGAATTAAGCGAGTTACAGTCGATTTTGGAGTAATATCTGTATTCGTCAGTACTTTACTAGCAGAGCTTGACCTCCCCGATATGGTGACCATGCATTGCAGAGATGTACAAAGGACTATGATGTATCTACATTTCTATGTCAGCTTCTACTACTATTGGTTTGGTCCAGGGATCTCCAACATTGGAGAGGGACAAAAGAGGTCCCTGGAGAGAGGCATGAGAGCCGCATGTGGCTCCGGAGCCAAGGGTCACTGATCCTTGATCTCTGTAAAATTTGGACCAGAATAGCAGATATTTGACAAAATATTAACTTGCAGTACTTGCTCTTATCTTTCTTCATATTTTCACATGCTATGTGTATCATAATGCATCAACATACCAAGGCAAATTCCTTGTATGTGAAAACCTACTTGGCAATAAACCTCTTTCTAATATTACACATCACTTCTTGGAAATATGTTATTTGTCATTTTTTTTCCCTCTGCTCTCCTTGTGTTAAACAAGTTATGTAAGGTATGAGGTATTTGCTCAATCTATGATGAGTTGAAAGCTTTTCATTTAAGTTGCCATTTATGAATCTGTATGTTTATTAGTGACTTGTTTTATAACATTCGAGAAAAAGACTGAAAGAGGCTAAGGGAAAAAAAAGAATTACTTTTTTGCTTGCGTATATAGAACTTTGGCATTTATTTTAAACATATTGCAAACATCTTCTTATAACCTTTGCAAAGCCTTTCAATGTTAGCTGGCTAGCACAAACCAAGAGTACTAAATGTATAATCTGTACCCACTCCCACAGTCTTACTGTAATTTTTCATCTGCACTTCCAGCAGTGAATGCAACTGAAAAGAAAGCAATTGAGTCACAGTATGGACACATTGTCATTTACCATGAAAATGCACACACAGAGTCATTATACTGTAGTTCATATGAATTACCTCAACACCTACCATATATAGTACAGTTCAGCTAACAGTAGGTGTTAATTATTCCCATCTGAAAGTTCACTAAACTAGCAGAGCTAAAGCGTTTGAATATAAATATATGCCCATATACATACAGAGTGATAACACAGAGTTCAGGAGCAACATTTTCAGTTAAATAAATGAACTAGTGTCTGCAGGCAGACAGTTGACCCTCTCTAAGTCCCACTTACTTTGGAACTTTATCCTTTATCCACATGCTATGTGCTAGACCAAATTTGGGGATGGTTAAAAGATTGGGAGTTTAAGTTTTAAAATGCAAAACTGACATCTACCAGTCACTGATTGATGAATGTTTGAATTCACCATCTGCTAATAATAAATCATTATTTTGTGTCTAAATCTACCAGCCATTTTCATGTTTTATCAACATTAGGCTGGTGGCTGGTGCTGCTTTCCTATCCTGGTATATGGTCACATCTTAAGTTAGCTAATGTTAGCAACATTCTTGCCAGGTGGCCAGCCAACAGTTAATCAGCTAGTGTGGCTGGCTAGCGTTTAGCTACAGAGCAAAAACAAACTAGCTAACTTGCTAGCTAATCTGCATCAAACTAGCTCAAGTAGCCAGTTTCCAATTAGCTACCATTTTGCTAACATTATGGGGGCAGCAGTCAGTCACTCTACCACCTCTCCCACATTTTCCCCAAGGGCCATTAATTAAGTATGTTCTTCTTCATTAGCTACCTTAAGAAGTGACTTTATACTATATATACTATGCTTTTACAAAACGCTTGCTCAACTGTTATTGGAGCACAGAGCAAAAAGGGGAGGAACTAAGGAGACAAGCAAGGAAGGGCTTTCATATGTCTAACAATCAACTGGATTTCCCAAATGACTCATATCTGATTTTTTTTTTCCCATCAGTGGTTGCCAAACCTGTAACTGATGTGTGAAGATGATGGATGAGAAAGAGGTGAATAATACCACAATACAGAGCAGAGTGGTGCTATCTCTGCCATGGCCTGGGCTGAAAAACAATAGATTTTAACTTCAGAGATGGCAGAGAAACACCAAAGAAAGAGGAAAAGTCAAAAACTTATTTCAGCCTCAATCAAAACATTTAGAGAGTGAAATACAATGCATTTTTTTCCTCATTAATCAACAGCCTTGAATTAGGCTGCATAATTCATATCTACACATATTTCAATCCATTTATCATCATTATTCTACTGCCTTGAATGTGAAAGAATTTACAGTTTTTCTGTAATGAAATGCACATATGCTATTCCACCTCTTGGTCAATTCATTTTCATGTTCAATTGGACTGACCCAATGTCTACAGGCTGATGGTGAGTGGGTGAGTTTGTTTTTATTCAAACGCAACATCACATGCACATAACAGTGGCGGACTTGATCCTGCAACACAGGATCACATCTGTATCATTAGAAACACTTTGAAAAGAACATTCATAGGGCAAGAAGTGATGATCTGAGTAGAAGATTGAATTAGAGCACTCACCCTTAAATTACTTTGGGGACAAGTAACTACAGTATTTTGCCACAAAGTAATAAAATAAGCATGTTTAATTCTTGTCATACATTTAAATTGATTATTTTTATGCAGCTATCTGATGAAACTTCCTAGAAAAGCATAAAACTAATCTACAGACCTCTGACATTCAAAGCAGTTGCAGGGCCTGTTGCCAGCACTACTCTTAATGCAAATGAATCTTACAGATTAACAAGGGTTGAGAGACTAATCTACTGTGCAATTGTTCTTTTAGATAATTCATTTCAGTTGTGTTGTATTGTACAAAGGTTACCCAAGGATAGAGCTTATTATAACCCTCCCTGACTGAAGTGAAGGTTTATAAATAGAGTAAGATCTATAAGTACTCCTACAATGCACAGTGAAGTCCAGGTGATATTCCAGGCAAACAATTCTATATTGGCCCTTCACAGCTGTTTATTTAATAAGGGATGGGTCCTATATGATGACTGACAGAGGAGCATCACCAGTCCATATTCGATAAGTCACATGGCACACCTTTTGCTGCTCTGATTGGTTGTAGGTCTATCCAAATGGGTCCCGTCAGCTAACCCTAACCCAGTGCAATGCCCCAATCCAACAAAACTCTGATCAAACTGTAAAACTAAGCAGTGCTGATCAAACATGAATCAAGATTCTGTTACAACATTGCCTACATCTTGCCTAAAATGTTGTCAGAAACATATTTTAGCGTACTGCGTAGCTGTAATATGAGAAAGATTGTGACCAGACAACAGCTATTTTGTGTCCTGTTTGAAAATAGACCAAGCACCACTACATCACAGTTCTCATTGCTCTGATTGGTTGTTGGTCCATCCAACTGACCCTTCCTAAATCCCGCCCCCCTTTTTTGGTTCTGTGTTCAGTTGAGCAATCTCTATACACAGTGGAACCTTGGTCAGCTTTCTTCTTTCCAAAAGCCACATTTATAGTCACATCTTAAGTAAACTAATTTTAGAAAAATGTTAACTAACTAGCTAGCTAGCAATCAGTATAAATTGTAGTGTTTTGCTTATATTAGCGATCAGATATAACTAGCTAACTGATGATTGATGTATAGTAGTTAGGTAGCAAGGGTTTTGCTAAAAGTAGCGAACTTAAGATTTGACTATATGTCGCTTTTACAGGTCATTCAGCAACATCTTATAACCATATTTGAAAAGTTGACAATGAGTCGAGCACATAGATTCATCTATGTAAAGGAAACAGGAAAGCAGAATATTTATTGAGGTTCCAGAGCGCAGAGCAAAAAGGGGTGAGTCTTGGAATAGATTGTGTCCAGAGACATTTTGGCAAGTTATGCGGGAGTAATCCTTTGTTTCAGAACCGTATTGTTCACAGTATTGCAGAAGTCTATCAGTAACAGGTTTGAAGCATTTGCTGTTACCTCAACTTTAAAAGAAAGCTCCTAGTTTAAATGCCAGTATTGTGCAGGGGAAGAGCAAATAAGAACTAAATAGTTGAAGTCATGTGAAATTCCTCTTTCCCTGGGAGATAATGAAGCTGAAACGCATCCTATTGTTTGCTTGTCTTGCAATTATTTTGACAGATATTGTGATTGAGTTGAAATTTTAATTGGAATAGCAATTTTTGCATTTCATTTTCACTCAGAGAAATGTAAAAATGATGACAATAAGAGTTGTATTAGGGTCTGAACCAAACAAGCATGTTATCTTATATATGGAGAATGTGATTTGTAGGTCAGGGCATCTATCCAGCACCACAGTGCTTCAAATATTTTACCATTATCAAAACAATTCACCCTCCTCCCCACAATCTGGATATTGCACTTAGCCATATTTTGATTTTGACAATACTTTGATTAATCGTTCAGCCTCATATTGGGCCAATAGAATTAATTCCTCCATCATAGAATCACACCATAGCACTGCTCAAAGTTGTTGTGTGACATGGCCAATCTTTACTCTAACATTATTATGATACAAAACTGAAGAAAACATACATGCTTTGGATTTAGAATCATGTGAAATGAGTAACTTGGTTCTTATGTGAACTGATAAACCAATTCAAAATACCTTTATTGGTATGAACACAATGTGTTGTTGCCAAAGCAGTTGAACATATTCATTATATATTATATACACACAAATTAATCACACAGATGTCTCATACATAAATGTAGGCTTCATACTATATTGAGGCTGTCTTTTTTTTCATTTATACACAATTAAATACAGTGACTCAATACAGCATAAATCCCTAATTTTGGGGTGTTGGGGGGGTCTAAATCCCTCAGGCTGTGGCAGGCTGATACGAATTTAGCTGCCAGAGGAGCTGTTGTCCCTTCACCCAGGAGAAATACCAGTCCCTCTTCTGGGCTTAATATTTGGAAGTTTGGTATAATTTTAGTTATTTCTCCATGGTGGAAGTCTCATAGCGAAGAGATCATCTGACAATGCAGGAGGAAGTGCATCTCAGTTTCTGTTTCTCCTGCTGAGCAGTGACCACATACTCGCTCCTCTCTAGGCAGCCATGTCTGCCATGTCTCTCCCTCTTTCTTAATTCCACAGTGTCTTCACACTTGAATCGGCTGCGATATTGTGCACTAATGTGGGCAGCTCAGAATTTCAAATAAAAAAAAAAATTTAACAACTCAGTAGCTGCAGGGACAAAAGATTTGTTGTAACTATTGGCCACACACTTGGGAAAAGCTCAACCTGCGGCCAGATATGAGCAGCTGAGAGTGCAGTGAGGTGGCCTGTTCCTTTTGAGTGAGCCTAGTGTGATACACACAACAACAAGCTGTGCATATACGTGTGTGTGTGTGTGTGTGTGTGTGTGTGGGCAAGAGGGACATATTATTCGGAGTTTTAAAAACACTGTGCATCTATGAGAACAAAGAGTAGAAGCTTTTTCTTGTGGCAAATACAAAACTGAATTTAGACCTTTCAAAGACATTAAATGATGGTAAAAATAGAATTGAACTGGTGTATCATTTAAATTGAAGAGTTCAGTGCAAACTAAAGACTCTGATGTATTCATTTTAGTCTATTACACAGCTACTTCAGCTGATAGGAGGTCAAGAGAAAGTAATAAAAGTATTTTCAAGATTTCATACCTTTCTTTAGCTAAATAACATTTCCAACACATTCCAGAATAAAGAAGGACAAGAGAGACAGATGTTCATTTGATTTAAGACTCCTGAGAGTCTGGACACCCCTCATTTCAGACCTAATCACCATGAATTCATATTTTGTCTTGACCCTGGGTATTTTAAAGCAAACATGAAATAAATTAATTTTATCACCTCAATCTTATTTAATCAAAGGGGCCTCTGTATAGATCATTCTTTGATTAAGTCAAAAGATTATGTTAAGTTTCCAAATGTTATGCACTTGCCCATATTGTATGTAATAAAACAGAAAGATGTAAGAAAGCCATATTTAGAATCACAGAATTATTAATAATACATAAAATTCCCCACATTTCAGGCTGACTACTGGTGAAATAAAGTTCTTTTGCATGAAACTTGTTTTCTGCCACAGTAGCAGCATGGCTCTACAGATGGTAATGTCATTCTCAGTTGGTCGGCCGGTCTGTCCACCACTTTGGACCAGAATGAAATATTCTAACTATTGGATGGATTGCCATGTAATTTGATACAGATATCGATGGTGCCCAGAGGATGAATACTAATGACAGGGGTGATCCCCTGACTTTTTCTCTAGTGCCACCATTAAGTTAACACATGTCGATTTGATTGATTCAAGGTTACCTCAGAATTCTGATAACTTTTAGTGATCACTTAAATTTTAAGGATCATCATCATGGCAGATTATTTATTTGAACTACTGGTTTGGTTTATATATTCCTATCATCCTCATTGGTACATTGTGCTTTGTGCTAATTAGCAAATGTTAAGATAAATGAACATGGTAATCATTCTACCTTAAAGGCAGACTATGCAGATTTTTAGACTAGCACTCAGTGGAGTGCAGATCTCCACCGGTCTGCACCAGAAAGAATATTCGGATGTAATCACCAACATTTTTATTGATGATGTTGATGTTTGCATTTAGCTAAAAGCACTGCTGTGTCTGAGCACAGCCTCACAGAGCCACTTGTAGACTCTTAGCTTTCTTTAATTATTTCTTTTGGACCGTCTATAGGGAAAGCACTTTTAAGACCCTAACGCTTCCAGGATGTGCACTCTCTCTCTAATACACGCATTTAAAGAAAGAGTGCACAAAGGATTGGTAGAGAAATCAGATGTAGGGTTCATTATGTAGTCAGTTGTATTTTACTACAGTTCACACAATTACTGTGGGTTGATTTTTGCATGAAATCTGCTTCTAAACAGCAGGTGTAAATGTGAAGGGGTCTGAAAAAAAATAATAATATGAAGATGAGCTCTTCAAACAATGGATACAGTAACTGCATAATTACTCCTCTGGAAGGAATAAAAGACAACCTTGAACCTCCCACGCATTATTCCCATTCCAACCCAGTAATACACAAGCTTTTTGCAGCAACACACTATATCGCATCTGGATCATTTCAATCAACAGATGCTGCTTCAGATGGACTATCACAGTAGGAACGTTGTTGTGTCCTATGGATGCTGGATGCACTCGCACAGCACATTAATTTGCTGTCAACCAAAGAAGATATTCAATATTCAATTTAAAAAAAAAAAGCCATTCAATATAATAAAGACTTTTTGGACTTTGCCAACTGTCCCTCTACTTATTGGTGCCATACTGTTAATGGCATGAATCTGCAATTAATACCTGATGTTACACACAAAGTCACAAACATTGTGGATTATTTCCCAGGGAACATTTTGTCTTCAAGAACAGCATGTCTATTGAATTATACACATCCAAAATTTGCTTCTTTGGACTTCTTTGTCTTGTCTTTTTTACAGCTGACAGCAATATAACAGCATGTAGTTCCTAATGAAAAGTGTTTAACTTTAGTCTTTGATGTAAGTCAACATTTTTCATCCATTGCACCCTAGATCATGACTGTGGTCATCAGTCCAACAGCTACAGCCTGCCCCACATCGGCACCAGTGTTGTGCACACTAGGTATCCTCACAAGGTTATTCAGTTGCTTCAGTCACACTGTTATAGTGCACTAAACAAACCAGAATAAATGCAAATCTGTGAAGGCATGCTGGATTCTCCACGATTTCTCCATCACGCACAGGATGCCTAAGGCTCTGTCGTGGGCCCATGAGAGGGAGATGTGGAGGACCATAAATTACTCAGCCTAAACAGACAGAGGAAGGAGGATGTGACATAAATATTGTTTTCTTAGACAAATCTTACTTTTCAACATCTTTTTTGTTTCCACATAGTATATGGCTTATTATATACAGTAACTGTGATATATGAAAAATAAAAAAATATATAAATGACTACTACTGCCACACAAAATCATGTTTGTACAGGCATGATTGTGACTCTCTCTGCCTCGTTACACTTTAGTAGTTTCAGTGTAACTCATTTGCTATTAAAAGAGACAAAACACAATTAACAAAGTCAAAGATGTACATTCCCCCCCAAAAAACACAAAATCCTTGACTTTATGTATTTTTATGAAATGTAAAATTTTATGCAAAATGCTGCATTTAATATAATATTTTTCCATCAAGTGTAGACAGTGTGAATAAATAACCTTAAATCAGATTTGAGTCTGTTTATACTGAGCATATTCTTTTTATGTTTACCTTTTGAATAAATAAACTTTTGATTTTATATATTTTTGTGATATTTTACTTGAAAATATTGCTTCATGTTTATTAGAGCCAAGAATCTTTTTTGTGTATATTTTAATAGCACAATTGTGTAGTGAAAATCTGATGTCATGACAGCCTTAATTTGGTAATAGGCCATTATCTAAACTATATAAATGATCAGAAATGACAACTATCAACGTCTCACCACATGATGAGTCAAACTGTGAAATGAAAACTGAACTGACCCTCATACCCCCATTTCTTTTCACACTCATTTGGCCACTCGGGCTTTGGGTTCACCATAAAGGCGCCACAATTGAGCTCTCAGATTGCTCCCTGGGTTCAAGAATGGATTCAGTGGATTTTGGAAGGGATTGACCCACTAAGGTGATGAGGTGGTTGCTGATCCTGTTGCTAGTGTGTCATACAGGTCAATGCCTGCGTTAGTGCTGTCACTGCTCCCACCTGTTGTTTTGCTGTTCAAAACAACCCTCTGTTAGAGATGAGATGTGAAGTCGCAGTTATTTGGACTCTTTATGGCTGGAGCAGAAACTGCGCTGTGCCCTGCATCAGATGTACACTTTTTATTATTATATCCTTGACAAACTGACATTTCATATCTTATTGTGTTTAGATGTCAGGGGAATACAAGGTGTAGGATGAATTTTAGTTCAGAAAACAAAAGTGGTTCCCTTATGGGTGGAATTTGCGGTTAAGTCCTCAGGTTTCAAAGACAACTTTTCTGATCTGACGACTCATGTTTGCAGAGCAAACAGGTGGGAAGACAGACATGAGACGTGCAGGATACATGTATCCATCATGTCATGTGTCAAAACTGCAGATCACCGATTTATATTGTATAAGGCTTTGACTGAATGCTGGCAAATAAATGTTTCTGGCATTTATTTGCAGTGTTTCAAAGCAGCAGCTCAGTTTATTGAGTTTGTTTATTTATCTGCCTACAGGCTAATGCCACACAGTGCTAGAAAATGTCTGCTTGAACTAAAAGTGAAGTGTTTTATTGTTCTTTAGCTGAGCATCTGATGGCAACAAACACGAATAATAACTTAGAGTAACTAAAAAAAAAATCATTGCCAGTGCTCACACCTACCCACATGCTCCCCCCACCCCCACCCCGACAACAACACCACCAAAACTAATAATACAAAAGCTACAGTGCCAACAGCAGGCAATGGCAAAATTGAGGATGCAGTCCAGACACCTTTACACCCTTACAAAATGCTCCATGCATTCCCCCATTTTTATTTGGCATTTTGAGCATTACAAATGCCATTAAGTCCCATTATATCAGAGAAATGCAGACATCTCTACAGTCAATATCTCCGAAACTTTGCAACTCATACCTGAACTATTTGGATGGATAAATACCACTACGGGAAAGAAGAAAATATGTAATTAATTGATTCTGGGTGAACTGTTGCTTTAAAGTTGGATTTTAAAGATGGATTACAAAGATTGTGATGAAAATTCAAATTGTTCAGCAGTTTTCT
>JAJHUR010118327.1:0-10624 GCA_027495735.1 Lutjanus campechanus
TGGATTATTAACCCCGTGTCCCGGTGCTGAGTGTGTGTGTGTGTGTGTGTGTGTGTGTGTGTGTGTGTGTGTTTACCTTGGTGTGCAGCTTGGCCAGCTGTTTATCGTCCACGTAGCTCTGTGTGTAAATTCTCCTCTTATAACGAAACTGTAAAATAATAAATAAAGCAGAGTCAGTTTGAAGTGTTAGCATCATGCTAACAGACAAAATGTGTAATATGAGTAAAAAACTATGAAATAAAACATCAACTTATCATCATCAAATGTTATTTTAACCTGCTTATTTTCACAATAAAGATTTCTTTTTATTTCATGAAGCCATTTTTCATCACAAAGTCAGTCTGACGATCAACACATACAGGACAGAGTCAGGCACTGATTGGCTGTTGGTTTGAGAGCCAATCACACAAAAGATGGAGGAAAAATGGCCTCAAACTTAAGAAAAAGGACAATTTGAAGTTAAAACTGCTGGAATTAATAAACTTTATGATTGTAAAGAGTAGCAGGATGAAATAACATTAAGAAATGATGATCTGAGTTTAAAAAATGTTTAAAATGAAGCGCAGTACCTCCAGGTATGGGATGGGCGTGATGGGAGGGAGAGGATACTCCTTCAGCAGCCGCTCCTCGTCCAGAAACTTTCCGGCTCGGCCGTTGAACGCCGGCTGGAAGAGACCATAGTTCAAAACATCCGACAGAGACTGAGTCAACGTCACCAGAACCCTCTGCTTACTGGTCCAAACTGGTAACTCTGGGTCCAACCGCAAACACTTCTGAGAGAGCCAGAGACAGAGGAACAGACAGACAGAGAAAGAGACAGACAGACACAGACAGACAGACACACAGGTTTGTCCTGCTGATTCATTCATGTCGGGCTTTTTCCATCCTCTACTCATACAGAGTCATATACAGTATATATATATGTACACAACTATAGATTTATATATATACCATATATACGTGTGTGTGTTACCGTCTGCTGCAGGTCCGGGATGCCAATACGGACGACAATGCTGTTTCCAGGGGGCGTGTCATCCGCGTCGTCGTCCCTGGCAACAGCAGAGCCTGTCGGGTTGCCGTTAGTAACCGCCTGTTGCCGCGGGCGATCATGTTTGGTGTCAGCAGCCGGACTCAGAGGCATGTGGCTGAAACACAAACACACACACACGCACAGAGCTGTGATTACAGTCTGACACACACACAGACAAACAACAATTAAAGACTTTATTTCATCACACAAAGATTCATCATGAGGAGGCGGAGGACTCTGCTGCCCGTTAGCAACCAGGGACGCTCCTGATGACTCATGTCCCTGTCGATTAAACGGGAATTTTAATGTTGTCTCGTCTAAAAGTGAGAAAACACTCAGAAAACAGTTGAAGCTACGAGCAGCATTGGACCAGTCAGGGCCTGAGTCGCCAGACGCCGACTATGATGTCACTTCCTGTCTCCACTAGGTGGTGCTATGACCCCTGATTGTCATGTAAACGTGTTCAGACCAGACTCCTATCAAACATGAAGTCTGGCGCAGATCGGCTCATTTACACCAAAGTTAAAACAGTTTCGTGTTTCATGGCGAGACATCAAAACTCAGCGCCATGTTACGGCCACGCCCTTCAATGACAGCTAAATCTGTTTATAACGTTTGATCACAAACAAGTCTAGATGGCACACACACGTGGAAAACATCAGAATTTACCATGAAATTCAAAATGGCCGACTTCCTGTTGGGTCCAAGAGACTTTTTTCTTCATCTGGCCATAATACAAGTGCCCGAACCCAACAAGACCCGACGGGAACTGAGGGGACCTGAGGGGACCTGAGGGGTTTGGGTCGGGTCGGGCTGTATTTTTCACATATTTCATGGGCTTACATCGGGTTTGGGCTGTATTATTATTATTATTATTATTTTATTATTATTATTATTATATTAAATTCATGCTATAATCAGGTTCGGGCTGAAAAACGCTAATGAGGGACTCATTAGCTCATTAATCGGGTTCAGACAGAATTTTGTCGGGTTTGGGCTCAACTTTTCAGGCCTGATTAAACTCCTGAAGCACCAATTTTTGTGCATGTCGGTGAAACGGGCCAAACCATTTGGCCGAGTTAGCTTGCTTGCTCACTAGCGTCACTGCTAGCAAAATACTACCTGAGTGCACATGTTAGCTGGCTAACTTGCAAAGAGAAAACTTGTTGATTTAAGCCAACATTAAAAGATGTGAGACTGATTTTACAGAGTGAAACTTTGAGGCTGCAGACATGAGGCGTAACCTCCATCCAACCTGACAGACACACAAAGCAATTAAAACATAATCAGTCTTTATTCTTATGCAGCTAAATTTAACAGTTGATTTCACTCAAATTAACTGGCTAGATTGCTCATTTTTAAAAGAATAACATCATTTGCATCTTTGTATCTTATTTCTTATAATTTTCTTGCTGGATAAAATCAGTTTGGACGTGTTGAATCACTTTTGATTAAATATGTGTACAGTGTGACCGGGGATGTGATCTGAAAGGGTTAAAAAGACGTTTTATTTGATCTCAACTTTAAACAAAGTTAACTTTTGACTGAACTGGCACGGTTGCCTTGTAATAACACGAACAGCTGGATGTGATCTGGACTTTGTGTCAGAGAGACGTCTGCGGGGACACAGATATTAGCATGAATCTGACAGCCTCCCACAGACTTTTCTCACAGCAGACATTTTGCATTTTCAGAGGTGTAAGTAATAACAGCGACGATGGCTGCTTTCCATTTAGGTTCCACTGCACAACAAAATGTAACACAGCCACGTTAATGTGATTAATTATGTGAGTGTGTGCCGACATGTCGACTCGCTCCAATCAGAGCTCTTTGTCCAAACTGTGTGTCTGTTTGTGGGACGACATCTTATTCAGATCGTCTGCTGACTCTGATCTGACCTCCACCTTCTCTAACGCTAATAATGGCCTCCGGATGTTACATCACATCCTGTTTTTCGCTCTCAGCGAAATGTGCTCACACAGACACACACACACACAGATAACACAGAGACGTGTCCGATTGTTCTGGAGAACCAACAATTTTACAGCAAGTTTAGGGACCGTATGAATATTATTACAGAGGGAAGAGGGGGTTTGAACTATTTAAATAAAATATTTAATTGAGATTTCAGTTGATATTGCAGCTGTGACATGATTTGTGAGGGAGAGATCATTTTTACATCATTATTCTCATTTTCTTAAGTCTAGAATATGATCTGTAGGTCGGACATCTCTGCAACACAATAATTAAATTTAAAATATGTTGACACATTTTGCCTTTAAGAAATATTACACTTCCTGTGATTTGAAAACTGTAGTCGGCCTTGTTGCGATTTTGATAAAATTTTGATGAATTGTTCAGCCCCAGAGGGAGGTTGGTATATTTTCTTCAAATTGTAAAATTTTGATCGGCTTGAACATTTTGTCGTAAGTTTAATTTGGCAAACGGCCAATTTCCCTCCTACTGTACCGGCCGGTGACACGATGTACACGAGACTGAACACTGGAAAATTAATTATAATCATATTTAAAATAACATTATCCTCTTTAATGTTCCTGTATTTTATTTGGACCATTAGCTCCATGATGCTAACTAGCTCGCTGTTTGACTTTCTCAGCAAACGTTGCAAAAAACCTGCAACCAGCATCCAAGACAACAAACAGTTTCACTCAAAGTACAAAGTCAAAGCTAACATTACTGCTAAGCATGTCAAATATATTATGATATTGTGCTTTTAGCTAATAGCTAATGTTAGCTAGCATTAGCTTGCTAGCTGACACGGACAATTTGCTAACTAGCTACTGTAGCAAAATACTGTCTTTAGTGAATCAGAATCAGATCTTTATTGTCAGTTACACTCAGGAACAGTGAAACGATGAATTGTTTCTCTGTGCATCAGAAAAATGTAAACATGTAAAAATATAAAACGTAAATAAAAGCACAAACATAAACAGCAGTGACAGCAGCTTTAAAGTAGATTAAAGGTCGTGTACATTGTGCAGATTCTTCTTATTTTGCAGGTTATTTAGAAGTAAAACTTTGAACAATAATTTGAATGATGTGAAACTAAGTTACAGCTAGCTGGCTAACGTTAGCTTAGGTTAGAGTTAGCTTGTTCTCTCTCTACTACTCGACATCTTTGCAGATCATCAAACACGGTGTAACGCCTGTAAAACTAAGTCAGATAAATGAAGAATAACATGTAATTTACATCACAGGGTTTTTGTTTTATTAGTTCTGATTACTTAAAATAAAAATAATTATTATTTATGGTAACTTCAAACTGATAAAACTGAAACTTAAAAATGTTTTATTTATTTTTCATAACATCTGTGGGGTTAAACAGGAAACAAATGCACAGGGAGGATATTTCAAAGAGGAATTATGAATAAAGGGAATCAAAAATATATTTTTATTTCAGCTGGAGCACAAACACATCCTGGCGACGACATGTTGTGTCTGTTGACTGATGAGAGAAGATAAACAGGTTGTTGCTCTGCGTCACAGAGCAGTGCAACTAATTCATTAATTAGCAGAAGATTTGTGGGCCTTTTTGGAGCTCGTTGTAATTATGAAGCATCTCATCTTGTAAACATTCGCTCCTGTAAATCACTTTTTTATCACCTCGTCGTCTCGACACTCTGAGGTTCGACTGTTGTTATTTAATTAGAGGATATTAGTCTTTTAACGAACCTTCTCTGGCTCCCGACCTCTCCTGCACAATGTTCTGACTTTTTATTACTTTTATTATGATTTATTTTTATTTTATTTTGAAGTCTGTGGAACATGATGATGTGTGGGGGCAGGACGTGACAGCAATAAAAACATAAAAATAACAAATGAAGCACATAAGAAACATATTTACTATATGACAGAGCTGCAACTATTGATTATTTGTTTATATTTTTCCTATTTTTATATTTCCTGTTTAAATTGTTCATATTTTTGTTTTCCACTTTGCTGCTATAACTCCATAAATTTCCCTGTTGTGGGATAAATGGAAGATCTCATCTTATATCTTATTATGTTATTGATTATTATTAATCTGTCAATTATTTTCTTGATTAATTCATTAATTAGTTATTTGGTCCATAAAGTTGTTTGTCCAGATATTCAGTTTACTATCAGAGACGAGTAAAGAAACCAGAAAATATTCACATTTTAAGACCAAAGAATTTTTATTAAAAAATGACTAAATGATTTATTGATTATCAAAATAGTGATTAATTTAATAACTGAGTCGATCGTGTCATTTTATGTATTTCAGTGTATTTTTATTCACCAGTGCTCCCAAAAATTCAGATTCAGCTGCACCTTGTTATTATAATAGAAATATTGATTAGAGCTGCTTTAATATTGATTATAGCTGCTTTAATATCGAGTATAGCTGATTATACCTGCTTTAATATTGATTATAGCTGATTATAGCTGCTGTAATATTGATTATAGCTGCTGTAATATTGATTATAGCTGATTATACCTGCTTTAATATTGATTATAGCTGATTATGGCTGCTTTAATATTGATTATAGCTGCTGTAATATTGATTATAGCTGATTATGGCTGTTGAGGTGAAGTCAGATATAAAGTTCAGCCCTGATAATCTGCGTACCGTCCCTTTAACTCCGCCTCTCCTGCTGCTGATGTTGTTTTCTGTTCGACACAAACACATTATTACGTATTTAATTATCCTTTGTTATTAATCATCACTGGCGTTAATTAGCACTTGATTAGCGTCCGTGACAATAAAGGCGATCGGGACTGAAGTCAGAACTTAATGGCTGCTTCCATTACAGCTCACACACACACACACACACACACACACACACACACACACACACACACACTCTCACACTCACAGAGGAGGATGAGTTGTGAGTTGTCATAGAAACTGGAATAGCAGGGAATCCTGTGCTAACCTCACACTGTCACACACTGTGTGTGTGTGTGTGTGTGTGTGTGTGTGTGTGTGTGTTAAAAAAAGCCCCCTGATCTACATGCTCGCTGTTGCCATGGCAACGCGGTTGAACAATTTTCGCAGTTCCCGTTTTAAAACTACCATCCTACCTGCTGACTCTCTCTCTCTCTGTATCTGTATGTGTCCTGTCAACCTCGCTCGCCCCTCACAGGACTAAACTGTGCGTCTGCGCTGTACCACACACACACTGATGCTGACGGGAAGCCATTATCAGGTATTGATTTTTAATACGAGATCAATATAAAGTAACTGGAGGAGGATCAGAGTTTAGACACACGCTCGTGTTTAAAGGACCAGACCGTCGTTTGTGTTTTAGCCTCTTAAAGGGACAAACCTTTGTTTTTTGTACCGTTACATTATTTATTTTTGGCTGAAATCAACACAATAATGCAGATGTGAGCCAACTAACATATCCTCTTAGATAATACAAAGCTAAAAACAATATTAGCAAGCAAGCAAGCTAAGGTTAGCCAGCTAGTTGTAACTTAGCCACGCTGCAGGTATGTAGCATTGGTTGCTAAATAACTTTAGCTGATTAAGTTATTTCTAAAGCAGCCAGTCTACCAGCTTTTTATTTTAAGTATTTTACGACGTTAACTTGTAGCAATTCTTCAGTGTTAGCAAGCAAGCTTACATTAGCTAATATTAGCCAGCTAAAAACAAAATATCACAATATATTTCACACGCTTTGCAGTAATGTTAACGGTGACTTTGGACTCTGTTGTGACTGTTGTGTTGTGCTGGTTATTTCTGGACGTTAGCATTTCTAAGCTAACGTTAGCTTGAGTTGGACACTGTTGGTGCTGTGGGGAGCTAAAGAGAAGCAGGGAGCATAAATGCCACATTGTCCTGAGTTCTTTACATAGAAATCAGTCCACAGGTTTGACAAACAAAGTCGGGAAAGGTCTGCTCGGGGGTGTAGTTTTATACAGTATAGAAAGTTTGGGAGTGAGGCTCCCTCATTTCTGATTGATCGACACTTGCAGCATTTTATCTGCAGCTGCAAATGAAAGCGTACGACAGACAGATAAGTTCAGACCTTATTGACCAACGTGTAAAAACAGCTGGTCGCTTTTTCAGATGAATCTTTGCAGATCTTTAGACCGCGGTTCAAACGCAGACCACAAGGGGCTGAATGAACCTTTTAGTTCCTGGGACTAAAAGCTGAAGGTACAGTGAGCAGGTAGCTCAGCTGCTTCCTGTCCTCACTTCAGCTCAATTAAAAGCATAAAAAAATCCAAAAAAGTACTTTGGGTGGAAATGTGGCGACAGCAGATTAATCTGTCATCTGATCAATATATCACCATAGAGACCATGTTCACAAAAACAAACTGTTTATTCTCACAGCCTGTAGATCAGAGGTCTGCGACCTGCGGCTCCTCCAGCGGCTCCTGAGACTCTGACAAGTTTTACAAAAGTTTTACTAACTGATATACTTTGACTGAGATCATTTACTTTTTCTCTCCAGGTAAACTTAAATATTTCAGTTTTAGAAAAACCCCCAAAAACTGTATTTAAAGACTTATAGAGTGGAAATTTAAATATTTTCAGTTAAAACATTTAATTTTCAGGCACCAAAATAATAACAGTTTAGGTTCACAGCTCACAGTGACCAGTTTCTGAAACTGCAAAGTGACTCTTAATTTTGAAAACTGTAAAAATATGTATCTTATACAATAAAAATAAAAAAAACTGTTTTAATATTCTGAGCTGAAACCCACGTCTGTGGCTCGGTGCCTTTTCATCTGAAACTGACGGTGGCTCGTCTTCTTGAGTCTCCACGAGCTGCGGATGCCAAATAAAAGAAAGAAAAAGAAAAAGTCTTCAGGAAAAAGAGAGAATTAAGTGGTTGAAGCTCCAGATAGATTTTTTTTTAGCCAAAAATGTCTCTTTTGATCCTAAATGTTGCCTCAGAAAAATATCTCTAACCATAAAAATGGAGTTTAATCAACTTTTTCCTTTATTCTCTAACAAATACTCTTTCATCTTGAACCATCAATGGGGGAAAAAAAGCTTGAAGATCAATTTTTCAATGCCACTAAATAAATTCTGTACCCACTCAACCTCATTTCTCAGATTAATTTAAATCACATTTATCACGTAACATTTAACCCATTTGAACTCGGCGCTTCCAGCTGTTCTCAAAGAAACGGAGAACAAATATAAGTTAAGAACTCCAGACCACCTCTTTCTTTAGATCAGGTTCTCCAGATCTCCACCCGCTCAGTTCCATATTTATCCGGAGGAGACGAGATGATTCACTGCAGCTGGATCCGTCTTTTCCTCTTTTTTTTTTGTTACATGTTCAGATAAAAGTAGGTTAGAGAAGCAAAGTGTTTTAGACGTCTGAAGGTTTAGAAGTGAATCCCACGACGGGACGATTTCACCAAAAACAATCAGGAGCTTTAGAACGCTTTTATTTGATGTCTGTAATTTCTGCATAATTGTTTGCATAATTTCCAAGAAGATTCCTGGAAAGAAATACATATTTTGGAACTAATTATAGAGAAAACAGAGACGGCGTTCAATTAATACACTTCAAAGCTATTAATTCTAATTAAATATTAACCGAGGGAGTGTTTCGGGGAGAGCAAAGCAGGTCGGCCGAGCATGAAAAATGTGGAACGTGTCTACGGGCGAGAAACAGAGACGCACTTTGAAAAGAGACCAGAAGCATCGTCCTGATGGTGGCGCTAGATTTTGTGCAAACACATGTTTGTCTTTTTCTCATTTGTTTGTCATCTTGGACATGTATGACAGGTAACACTTTAGATTACAGCCTGCATGTCCTGTAGTTACTGTGTAACTTTACCTAGTTATTCTGTAACTATACATAATAATAATTTAATAATAACATAATCTAAAGTGTCCGTACATCATATTTTCTTTTGGTTCTTTCTGAGGAGCATCAGTCAAAAAGCTTCAGTTGTTTTGATAAGAAATCTCAGTTTTTAAAATGTTCATAAATCATGTTTTGTTTTGTTTTTTATTGTGCTCACAGATGAATATCAATCAAACTGTTGTTGGTTTATTCATTTTGCGAGCGTCCGTTATCAGTTTTTATCCTCCGACACGTCGTCAGCGGTGATTTAAAGTGACGCTGCTGCAACTCCGACCGTCTGCGCTCGATAACAGTTAAACTGCTGCGTGAGAGTTTTGTTCTGAATGTGAACAGGAGGTGTTCGTCGACTACCTGGGGACTGGGCCAGTTTAACTGGGTCACACACACACACACACACACACACACTCAGACCGTCTATGTTTAGAGACACTGGAAGCAGAGCGGCTGCTCAGGTACGAGGACGGCGGCTCAGGTAGTTGAGGCTTCAGCTCTTTTTACAGTCGTATTATTTGTAGTAGAAAGTGTTGAAACCAGACCTGGTCTCAGTTCAGACTCCTGATCAATTCGATTTGATTCACACGGTCCTGATTTGATTTGATTCAGTTGTAATATCACCATTTCTTTATGGATATAAAAGAGATTCTCAGAAAACTAATGTTATAAATTATATAAGGAACCTCTAACCTGGTGCATTATTAAAAATATTCATGTTTACATGAAGAACCGACCCCCTGCTGTTACATAAATCATGTACTTTTTTATTAAACGTGACCTGACTGAGGTCACATGATACAAACAGGGTTTAAACTGCAGGTGGAACCACATGTTAGTGGGAGAAAAGATAAAATATTAAAAGATCAGTTTTGGGATTTTATGAATCGATATCAGACCATGCGAAGGAAAATGGATTAACCCAGTCTGAGTAAAGAGTCATCTCTTGTATTTATTTTATTGATGCACAATATTGGATTTTTATGATATTTTCTAAATAATTTTGGCTGATTGCCGACTGCTGATCGATACCTGAACATCATTTTAACATCTAATAACATCAAGTCTCTCCTGTAGTGAATTAACATGTTATTCTGCCTGCTCTTATTGTGAAGGTCCACCGACAGAGGCAAAACACAATACTTTTCAAAATAAAGTACAGTGCTCTTCAAAATAAAATCACCCACCCTTGAGAAATGGGACAAATAATGTTTTACCAAAAAAAACATTATTTTGATTATTGATAATGATCAAAGGCTGTAAAATAGGTAATGGACCTATTTTTGAATTTAATTTTCAAGTCTTTCCTGTGGCAGTTTTTTTTTCATTATCAATTAATCTTAGTCAATTAGCTGTTTGGTCCATAAAATGTCAGAAAAAGGTGAAAAGTGTCCAAGATGACGTCCTCAAATGTCTCGTTTTGCAAAATAGTTGGTGATTAATTTAATAATCAATCACTAATTGATTAATTGTTGTATGTGTCCCTGTTTGGATCCATTTAATCCGCCGCCTCTCTAGATGTTGTTATATAAATGTTTTTAAAAGCAGCAGCAGAAGAGACCAAACATTATGCAAACACACGGACAGTTTCTGCTGAGCCGTCCGACTCTCAGAGCTCTGATTTCTGAGCGTCCTTGAAGGCACCAACAGAGCCAGTTTTCAGAAGAGTCCCTGCTCTCGGCTGCATTAACCCACAATGCTGATTTAATTTGGCCATAAAAGTCAATATCCCAAACACATTTAAAGTCTGAGCGCGTTGATTTTCGCAGCGTGCTGAGATGAA
>JAJHUR010118329.1:0-12767 GCA_027495735.1 Lutjanus campechanus
TGAAGCGAATCTACCAGCCACTTGCATATTTAACCAGCATTTCGCTGGTGGTTGTTGTTTATTTTGGTCCCTGTCAAAATGTCTGCTTCCTTTTCCTTCAGGTCTGCACTACATATCTTGTCAAACTCTGGCCACGCAGCAGCATATTTTAATTTCTTACATGGTATGAAGCCGCTTTCATTCTAACCTCAAACCTTGCCATTTCGCCTTGCAAAGCAAACTCTCAAAAATAGACCTGAGGTCAATTTGGCTTCAGCTCTTTTTAAATCACCATAATCTGATGCTGGTTTGGTTATTTTGCCTCTAGTTTACCACTCCAATTACAATGCTATAAAGAAAGTGAAGACAGAACAGAGCAGTAAAATCCATGGCAGTCACCATAATCACAAAAAAAGAAAATGTGAGAAACTATTAAACTACTGCCATAGTCTTGAACATTTTATATAATTTAGAAAATACAAGAATACAGTGTCAGTGTAAAATGATGTAAAATATGATAGTACTTTACCATGAACCAGGGTGTATGCTTACAAAGTACAAATTGCAAAGCACTCACTGCTCTACAGGTACACACCCTGCACCATATTCAACCCTTTTCAGTGCAGTCACAATTTGCACTTATGTTTTTCTACATTAAACACCAACACTGATCTCATTGCTACTCTGAAGTCACTGACATTCAGACTCTCCTGTGCAGGTTTTATGACCGCTACTAAATCATCCTCAAAGCAACAATGTGTGTCTGTGTGAACGAACTGTGTTGCTGCTGGCTACTGATTCATTAGGAGGATTAGCTAGTTGACTGAAGGTAGGCTTTTACATGCTGTTGACATCCAAGGATTTATTCATTTAGCCTGCCCAGCATGCTCTCTGGAGAGGCCGAGCAGGGTAGGGAAGAACTTAAATCGTCAAAATGTCACTTTAATTCCAGCCAAACATGCTGATAGAGCTTTTGTGCCTTCACAGTTCTTCGACAACTGCCTCATGGAGAGCTGGTGTAAGCTGCTGAGCTGGACTGCAACAAGAGCTGCTTATCATGCTTCAGTGGGAGGCAGACAGAGCTCAGTACAACACCTCAGATTTCCTTTAGAGCATCACGACTGACCAGCACCACGAGAGGCCTCACTCACATCAACCACCTTACTTTTATGCCTCTGCACCAGTGACTCAGCCAAAGAAAACCAAAAGTCTGCCAGAGACATTCCACCGTTGTTCATACATACATAGATACACACCAGTACATACGTAGTCTTTAGAAGCAACACATAATATTTTATGAAATACTTAAACCATCATTAATCAATTTTGGCCACTTGGGAGCAGAACTCCACAAAGAGCTGAACATCACAACCATATGTGACCTATCATTGCTTCAAAAAGTTGTTATGGTTAATATAGCATAGGAAATGTGTTATTTACCATTCCATGCATCCAGCAGATACGTAGCAATATTAGCAATATGGTATCTGGCAACCTGACGGACAAACTGTAAGCTCAATATTGACTCCCCTTTTAGCTCTGTTTTGGCCTTTATGAGCTCCTAAGAAATACATATGTGCTTTTCGGGCTTTTCTCACTAAATTAGCTAGACTGATTGGCTTATCTTGATAAACTGGAGGTGTCGAGATTCTCCACCAACATAATTCGATTTGACTTTCGATTTTAAGGTCATGATTCAATTTGATTTTCAATTCTTCTATGAAAAGATAATCTAGCAGTCCTATAGCACTTAATACCATGACGCCTAAGGCCATAATTTAAATAATTTATTTAAAATGTAATAATAACTTATTCCACCAGTAAACTGGGAACAAACTCTTTACCACAAAAACAAAATGAGGAGTCACTAGATAGCAGAAGGGTACTTCACAACAACAGCCCCCTTTTATGTGATGTAACATGTTAGTTGTGGGAAGCGAGTCTCTCCCAATGCCAACAAATTGCTGCAGTAACAGAAAAATACTTTATGCTAGAAGGATAGTGTAGTTACTTAAAGTCATCTATAATGTGGCTGGATGAGCATAATAATAATAGTGACTGACAGGCCGTATATTGTGTCCTCTGTCACAGAAGACATTAAAAAAAAAAGTCTCTGTTCATGCAATGTTAATATGCCATCCTCCTGCATGGTTCACAGCACATTTGTGTGAAACCGATAATGATAGCGAAACAGCTAGAGCTAGCTAAACAACCGTAGCATTGTTGGACTATAAGCGTCAATCAAAGAAATGACTACATTTCAGACTCTGGCACTTAAATGTACAGCTGCAGGCTGGTGTTACAAGTAAACTACACTGGGTCATCTTTAAAGTAGTGTTTTTTTTTTCTTCTTTCGGACATGTCCCAGACGCATGCAAATAGACAGGGGTGGAGAGAAAAAAGATATTGCGAGAATTGCAATCCTGCCTTTGATGTTGATTGAAATTGAAAGCTCACTTGAATTCACTTTTAATTCAATGTCAAAATTGTGACATCCCTACACAAACAGCCAATTTGCTGTCTGGAAAACTAAAACAATAGCTGAAAGACACTAAAATGCTTCACTGAACTGAGGGGAACTGCAGAAGTATGGTGATAACTGTCTGTGGGTTGTTCTCATATTAGCTACATCTGAATTAGTGCAGCTTTCAAGATTTAACTGAGATATAGATATATTTTAACATACACCAGTTATCATTCACACTTGACAATAAATCTAGCAAGTTAATTATGTCCTCTCAAACTTAAATCATGCACTCAGCAAGATCATTTCAATGGATAACAACACTCCATTGTGAAACAATGGAGAAACAAAAGAAACAAAAAGACAGTCTAGTATCTTTTTCAATACCAAAATGACAGAGTGCTTTTTCTTTATCTACGTAAACAAGTGCAAATGGACACCAACAGAGCACATTTACTAGTCAGACAACAGCCAAGCATTTAATTTTGTGGTCTGGCCGGCTCACAGAATTAACCTTAAATAGCTTCTTCAGCTGATGAAGTCCTCCGCCGACACTTGTCATTTCAGCCGGAGCAATTGAGGTCACATGGCTAAAAATAATAAGCCAGGACTGCCATTGTATATTTTGATGGCAAAGAGCAATTTCATTTTTAAGTCTGACATCCATCCAAGCTTTGAACAACCTCTGCCAACATACATCGGGTGAAACACTGCTCTGTATGTACACGACTGCCACACAATGCACAGTAGGTCTCTGTGTTTACTGTGTGTCTCCCTAGATGATCACTTCAATATCAGGCCCCTCTCCCTGAGCTATGGGAGACACTGTGCTATACAATAAGTCCCAACACTATAACAATCACTTATTACTCTCCTCCCATGTTGGGCAGATATTACAACCACTTGTCATTGTCAAACGTATTTGTCACCACAAAGAAGCCATCCATTGGTTAATACTTATTACTGATAATACAAGCTTTGCAGGCGGCATGTCACACAGGCAGCTCCTCTGTTAATGAATGACCAACTACATGAAAAGAGGCTACAAATGAGATACAAGCTGTAAAGTTTGTAACTCTGACTGTTTGCAGAGTGGACTGGTGGAAATATCAGTGAAAACCGATTCTATTGGATTTCTGAGTGCAAAGAATGGATTAGATGGGTGTGTGCATGTGTCCCGCACCCAAGGCTAACACAATGACGGGGTTAACAGGGGGCTGATGACCTTGATAAGACAGTACCCTGAAGATAACAGCAGAAACTGTGAGAGGGAGAAAGCACTAGACCAAGACAGCAAGTGTGTGCAAAACAAACAGGAAAAAAAAAAGAGGATTAGATGGTCATTTTCTCAGTGGACAATTATGTCACCATGCCAGTGGAGATGGTGGAGTCCCTTTACCCTTTAAATGAGTTTGATGAGTGCTTGTTTCTACAGTAAGCCTCCACAGAAAGCAGACTTTAATGCTGCTGTTTCTTTAAGACATCGGGATCTCCCCTTGGGAGTAAGGCCTGCAGTGTACTTACAGCAATGGCTATATGGTCCTGCCTCCATCACACAGGCGTTTGTCAGTGTGAGAAAGCATCCAGCTGAACCAAAGACTGAACCACTGTGTGTCGACAAGGCCTGCTAACAAAGACGACCTTTCAGCACTCGGCAGTTTCCCCCTTCTCGCTTGCTTTTTGCAGCAACATTCACAGCAGTTCCAGATCCACTCACAGAGGATCTTGTGCACTGCCCTGCCATACATCTCTATCTCTGCCGTCACGTGGTGGAGCAGGGTGACACTGGCATTCACCTTTGTCCCAGGTGCAGCCAGGCACCACCCACATGCCCAACTCTGAAAGCTGGTACACAAGACACTCAGCACATAAAGGCACCAGCTCAACACTGAGTAATCGCTATGTGTTGTCCTTCAGCGGCTGCTGGCTTCTACAATTCATTACGTTTCAACAAAAGGGGAGAGATTAAACTAGTTTTAACCAGCTAGATTACAAATTACACTCTGCTATCTTAAAAAGCTGCTTTATTGGTTTCCTGGTAGATCAATGACACTTGATTCAAGCAGTCACAAAGTAATAATTGACATACCTCTTTGAGGTTCACTGAGACCAACGGTTGATCAGTTAAGAAACCATTATGGGCCTATTTGGTTTTAACAACAAGTGGAATTTTGGAAGGAGTGAAGGATATATAAAAGTCTAGTCTGGAATGATCAGCTGTTCAATTGAAAAGTTAGTCAACAGTCAAATAAACTGCCATCTATTATGATGACCTATTCGGAATTAAATTCAAGTTAATTCATATTAAGCAAAACATTATTTTGTTCTGGCTTCTCAAATGTAAACATTTGCTGCTTTTCTCTTTATTATATAATAATAGCTAAGCTGAATATCTTTGGGTTTGGGGTTGATTGGTTATAGAAAACAAGCATTTTAAAAGGAGCTATAAGAATTTTTGCTTAAAACGTTCAACAAAATATCTAAAATTATCAACAGAACGTGAAAAAATAACAATTTTGACATTATGTCGTAATACCACTTTGTATCTCAAGAGGCAAAAGTGAGTAACTGTGGCATCCAGTGCACCCTCAGCCCAACATGAGAGGACAAATAGGTAGTGCTGCCCCGAAGGAAAGAAACCACGTTCAGGAGCAAAGAAAGAGGTGACACACATGGGAGCAAATCAAGGGTTAACTTTAGCATTGCTTTCCAGTGCTGGAGACAGCTCTTGGTACACGAAGGACTGAAGTTTCTTCTACACTAGAAAGTAAACAGCTGCTAATGTTAATATTGGATATTTAACAATAGCTTATAAAGGTAGCTAAGTGTATCACACTGCTGACAGTGTTAATACGTTTGCTAGATTAGCTGTTTGTTGAAAGAAAAAAAAAGAAAGAAAGAAAAAAAGACCTGGAACAGAGTGGACACCCCAACTTTCTGACAATATGCTTCTCCCAAATTGTTTGGAGTATGAATTTGATATGTGGCCAGTTCTCACATGCAGCTTCATGTTTTCTTCATTCTTATCAAGTTTAAATTTGTATTCTATCAAACTGTACAACCCACTTTAAAAATACTCAACAAATAGCATTTTCCTTGTCATATACTTTGCCAACAATTATTTTAGAGTCTACAACTTGTTCTATCTACAAGTGAGCAATTAGCACTGAAGTGACTGACAGGTCAAGGAGGAGACCCTACTCATGGTGAGCATGTGTTAGCAGGTGGTTGTAGATAACACTGCTGTTATGTGTGTTTGTCCATGAGGAAGAGCTCAGTAACAGCCTCTGACAAAACAGAGGCCTAACTGGACAGGCAGTGACATTCACTGGGTTACCCCTGGGAGCTGCGAGATCAGGGACAGACGGAAACATGTGGACAGACAACTGTGCCAGAGTCTGGGTTAGCCCGAGAACCGACGGGGGAGAACACCTCTCCATGTCGGGAGTAACAACACCAGTGTACAGGCTGAAAACTACTCAAACAATAAGAGTCCCATTTGTATAACTTATGTTTAAAATATAAGCCTAAAAAGGATTTTTATGAACATATAAGGACGAAATTAAAGTCGCCATTGTCGCTACGAAAATATAATTAACAAAAAACATGAATCACCATCTGAAATTAGTCCTCAAAGTTAAATCCTAAATAAATCAGAGTCGTCCCAATCACGGCATGCTATTAGACGGGCCTTGTCGAGCTTTGTTGACACCATTAGAACACTTCCTCCTCTCACTAATATACATTCAGATAAATGCTGGGTCCAGTGGGCCACAAGATCCATGGAGCAGTGTCAGGGCCCTAATGCCAGATCCAGATATAGCTGGACACCATGGGGATAAAAATACCCAAGCAGATGGGAGGGTTCACAGGCAAGGGGGGGAGAAGCAGCAAGCACAACTAAAGATTTCAGAGGAGAAGAGAGCTGCAATTATAGCTGTTTGCTAACCTCGGCCTTCTATGTGGTTAGCAAAGCCTTCAGTGGATGCCCGTTCAGAGATAATGACCTCGCTGGGAGATACAAATGTAAGGATAATCATACACAGACTAGTGCAGATGTGGTGGAGATGACGCCTAGCCTGCAGCAGCCTCAGCATGACTACTTAACTAGAGTTCGAGTTAGGCCTTGCTTACATTAAGGCATTGTGGGAGAAAAAAAAATATCTGACAGTGATCACAGCACAACAAGTGGCAACACATTTATAACAGAGAAATGATGTTCAGAGGAAATGGTTGCACAGCCACTGGCTGGCCTAGAATCTGAAAAAAACAAAAGAGACCTTGACATTTCATGTGGTTTTTCACAGCCCGTTTAAAGCAACTAAACCAGTGGCTGTGAAAAAATGTTCCTGCTGACACAAAACAAAAAGACGCAGTAAATTATTGATTGCTTATAAGGCTTGGTGTGAGCTTATTAGAGAGAGAGCTTCCACAAGAATTGACATTAACCTCACTGACTGAGAAAACTGTAGGATAGGTAGGTAGGAGGTTAGAAAATTTTGCTTTAGGAAGGAATGTTGTTTTAAAGCGAGTGTCTTATTTCATAAAATCAAACCCCAAAGGACAGCAAGTAAGCGTTACCACTTGTTGAGAACCACTCAGAGGAACTAAAAATGTTTTGCTGAGAAATACATGGTTTATTTTCAGTTTGCTTTCTCTTTGAAATCATGTAAAGGAAGTGGCTGGCCTATGGAAAAGAAAACAAAACAGCAGTCAAAATATGGTTTAAGATATTATCCAGTCTCTGCTTACTCTTCTTCAGCTCTATGATACAGTTGAGAAGAGCACGGTTGACTCATTATCAGTACAGTCAGGTCTCAACAATAAGGACTTGCCTGGACTGTGTAAATGCCATGTAGGACAAGTAAGTCTGGCAACTCACATGCCTGACCAGGCAAGAGGTAAAAAAGAATTAAAACAATTTAGTGGTCGAAGTCATTCGTCGTTAAAGTAATTTTTCATGCAATAATGACAGAAAATGTTTCTTTTTTTATTCTCTCATTGAACCCTGGGTACATGTTACAAAATAAACTTTTAACATAACTAACTGCTTAAAAGCATAATAGACATTAGCTAAACAGAATTCTTCATATAGGATGCAGACTTTCATTGGATATGTACCAGAGCAGTGGTGTGGTGCATGATTGTGTGATCATATTTCTGTTTTATGTCACCACCAAACCTGAGGATGAACTTACCAATTTGATGGCCACATATTCGTTAGTATAGAGGTTTTTTCCCAACCGCAGCTCTCCAAAGTTCCCGCAGCCGATTTTTTTACCCACACGGAAGTTTGGGCCAACCATAAGAACTCCAGAATTGGTCCCTGAACTCCGGCCCCCATGTCCAGTCCTGCTGCCTGCTGTCTTAGACATCTTTTTCCCTTCCTCTGTCTCTCCCTTGCCCCCTCTCTTGTCAAAATCCATAAGCTTGTGATACCCTGGCCTCTCCACGGTTATTCTCCAGCCATGCAAACCATAGAAACTCCAATAACGACAGAGGAGGCTTTAGGGAGGGGAAGGGGTGACAAATCTCACAGGACAGAGGAAAGGTGATGCTGTTAAAATGCGCAATGGTTCAGAAGACACTTAAATGAGCTCAGACTACAGCTGAAGTGCCCCGTGTGTTTATCAGACAGCTCTTCTGTCGAGTGCTTCCCTTTTTCTTCGTGTTCCTTGTTTACCAGAGGGGCTCCTTTCTTGTGTGTTTCTCCAGTTCCAGTCTCAGAGTAGCATGTCCCTGCCTGAGGAGTAGGCAGGTGGTGCTAGGATGTGCCCACAGACACACATACAATACTGGTCATAAAAAAGCACTCCGAAACCCAGCTACTGCATCCACAAGGCCACTTGGGAACATCTCCTGGAGTGCCTCATTCCTTCTGGTCAGCCTTCAGTGACACAGTGGACACTCTCCATGTTGCTGGGCCACAGCAGACGAGGCAACCCAGAGTTAGAGAAAACAGTGACGAGGAAGACAGGTAACGTGTGGGTTTGATGTCAGCTGGAGATCTGTAAAAACAAAAACAGACAGAAATCAGTCTGTTTTCTGTAGAGCTAGTAACAACAACAACAACACGGATCATCTGTCACAAATAAACTCAGTCATTACTTATTCTTACACTATATTTTGACCTCTTTTAGGATCTAAAAAATTAAAGAAAACAGATGCTCATTATGTTTACTTGAGGCACTTGAGATACCCACTCCAGTAGCTATCCCATTCTATACTTACAATGAAAAGTACTCTCAAACACTAAGCATAATCTGTGAAGCAATCAATACAAGCCAAAATATTGGAAAACTCAACAAATCAATCATCATCTGTTCCCATAACACTTCGTGAGATTAAAAATTTCAGAAAAAACTTAAACCTTTTACTTGAAGATCAAATTATGTCTACTGTGGCTGTTCCTTACTACAGCTGAAATGAGATCTCACTCCAGACTGGCGCAAGGCAAATTCAATAAAGCAATCGATATGAGCGGAAATATTCCACAGAGGACCTCAGACATGAAAGAAAAGATCTCTTTTACAATTAAACCTATTTTCTGGAAGCCCAAAACACAGTGCATTACAGAGATTTTGTAGATCACAAAGTTGTATTCTTATAAAAGAGACTAATACACTTAATGTTCTGAAACACTGTCAGGCAAATTTTTCAGGCTGAAAAAGATCTGCAGATTTCCGGTAATGTGTGAAATAAACACAGATCCAAGAGGCCAGGAATGGAAATAATCAGAACATATCAGACAAAGCCATACACTATTGAAGCAATGCCAGGCACAAAGGACATCAATCGCAACCATAATTTCAGTTTTCATTGGCAATGTAACTTGACCATCTCTGTGCAGCTTTTCGCTAACAATCATATGCAGACGTCTCTGTCCAGAGCAGCTCTTCTAATTCCCCTATGTCCATGATCTAAGATGTTGGTGGTGCTGAAGAGAGCAGGTAATGCAGGCAGTAGAGATGGCCAGCTACTCTTTCCTATGGAAAGGCACTTACACAGATCAATGACTGCTGTAATGCCTCATCTCATCATAACATTTGCATTACTGGGACGCATATTATTGGAGGGATTTGGATACAGTCTAGTCTACAGCTAGCTCAGCTGTATATGACAAGACTTTGAACTAATACAGCAATCACAGGTCTAATATGGAGTATTAACAGAAATAAGTCTGCTGTTGATGAGTGAGCATTGTTTAGTGTGAAATATTTCTAAAAATCATATGCACATATGATACCTTAGTGATTTGTGATGGGTATCAAGAACTGGTACGGTTTCCTGACTGCTCAGTATTGAAATATCAATAGTGTCCTGTACAAACAAAACTATCTGTATTTATGCAATGTTATATCAACAGCTGACAGGGCAAAACTGTGGGCTCACTTGTCTAAATTTGATGAAAATACAGTTAAATGCAATAACTCTGGAAACAATTTAGCATGCTAGTTTTGAAAAAAGTAATAACAAAAACAATTTCACATTTTTTTCATGTCGTTTTTTTGCACCAAATTATGGTGAGTAATATCAAATAGAGTGATAAGTATCAATAAGCAGCATCAGTATCAATAAAATCTTAATGAGCAACCCTATTTGTTATGTAATATGTTGTACAAAGAGTTTCTTTCACTGAAATCTTGAGGAAGCAAAGCTATAATCAAATGACACTAGCTACTGAAGCCTGAAACGATTCGCGGGCATGTGTGAGTAAATAAACCATGACACAATCAATAAGAATCCACTGAAAATCTTGTACATGTATGTATTCTTTCACTACTGCAGTCAACATGCTTGAGAGAAGGAACACATTTATAGACCAGGTATGCAGTCAATCATTACACTGTCATGTCCTCCCTGTGGCGTGATGCATGGTAATACTTGCTGTAGGAAAAGAGACAAGCCTACCTAGTCACAATATTGGAAGTGCAATAAACAAGACGGGTAAAAGCTAAAATTGACCAATGATCACAACAACTGCAACGGCAAAGTGCACTTTGCCAAGCACATAATGTTCATATTCATGTTATGTTAATGTTTGACTAAAAGAGAGGACAGAAATGGCCCTGGAACTAACAAAGATCAAAATAACTTACTGTCTCAGGCAACTTTTTAGCCATCTTTTAGCTACATGCACACAAAAAAGTAATTAAGTACAACTACTCAAATATGAGTTTGTTTTACAAGTCTACACTTTTACGCATACCTAAGTATGCATTACATTATGTAGTCTACTACTTATCAAATTATAATTAACCTACTGAGCTGGCCTACAATTTTAATTAATATCAAAACCTTCCATCTGATATAATGATTCAGTGAGTAAAGGCAATTAATAGAGCAGCTAAAATAGTCTGGTAAGTTCAGAGAATTACATCGCTTTACTGTAATGCAGCCTTTAAAACCAGGAAAAGACAACACTAATGCCATATCACAACATCCTGTATCAATAACCATATCTATGGCGATATCTAATCTCATATCAAAATATTGAAATAATATCGATATGATGACCGTTCCTACTTTTACTTGTATATTTTTAAAAACAGTAGATTTACTTGTAGATGAGTTAGATTTCAGTAATTTAACAGTGTTTGAGGACAGATTTTCAGTACTCATTCCACCACTACCCATATGTCTAGACTGACTCATTTCAGGAAGTTGTGTATTGTTTTTCACGTCAGCTGTTTCAGATAATCTTAGCTAGCAGGTTGTTCAAAACACAGCTAGAAAGTAGTCATATATTCCATGTTTTGATGAAGCACTTAAAAATACAGAGTAAAAAAACACTGAATGAAGTCTCGCCAAAATGAAATCTTGGGGTAGACTGTGGCGTCAGCTTGCTACAATTATAACGCTGTAGTCAATACAATTAGCTAGTAATAACACGACGCAAGGCGATTTCAGACGTTCTAAATATGAATCCAGCTAGCATCAGAAAGTCTCAAAATAACAATAAACAGTAGCACCCGGACTAGACTGACAAGTTTTCATTGCCGTGGTGTAAAATGCCTTTTAGAGCTCATGTTAATGCTAGCTAATAGCTAGCTGACGACCGAACAGTGCCTGGCAGCTGTCATTTAGCGTTAGTTTCGGGTGACTAAAGTAGCCACTTTCTGTCTTTCATAGCACTAAGTTTGTTTTCCAATACGAGATGAGAGAAAGAAAACGATCTCAGAAGAATAAAAGTCTCCAGAAAACCTAGGGTTAACATTAGACTATGTTAGCTGATTCGGCGGACAAGGCCAGATAGACTCTCAGGCTATCTTGATGTTAGTTAGCAAGCTCGAGTTAGCTTGACATCGTTCAATCGCAGCCAATTTGTTTCTGTTGAACCGTTTTCGTGTGCTATAGAAATACAAAATTAGTTTAACGGTACAATATTATAGAGTTGACGTGTACCTTATGTTGCAACTGAATCGAAATGTCACAGAGTGATATAAAGCTAACATAGCAAGCGCCTTCCAAAAACAGGTCGTTTCTAGAAGGGAACTCCAGATCCGCGAAAGATCTCGCGAGAGTGATCATCTCAACAAAAACCATGATCTCTCCCTAACTATAACCAAGTGTTTTTGTCCCTCAACCGTAAGGAAATATTAACACAGCGTTGTCACATTATAAAACACAATTAGTGTGTACCACTTGTACAATGTAGAAATAATGTGTACAAATCTCGCGAGAGGTTCGCAATTTTGGGTTCCCTTGTACACAACCTCAAAAACACCGATCCACTTGGCCCCGATAAAAACCAGCTAACGATGTAACGTTAACGTTAGCTAATCTGTTAACAATACTGTACCATAAGAACACAAGCCAGCTAGCCGTTGGCGAACCAATGCAAACTCAACAAGTCGAAGAAGGACAGAACATAAAATATTCATTGATTGACATTCCCTCTGCTAGCTACATTAACCTGGCTAGTTAGTAAATGCTTAATAACTGAGAAATAACAACGTCCCGAGCGACGTTGTTACTAGTTAATGTCATCGACTGAAGTAATGTTATGATAAGATGGATCGTTGTTTCACCTGAAAGGATCGTTTTTGAGTTCAGAATCCAGCCATTATCTTGACCACTGCCGGCCGGGCAACTCCTTAATCCTAAACAAGCGACTGCACACCAACGGCAACCTGCCTGGGATCTCTCACCGCTTAGCTCACTAGCTAGCCATTTAGCAAGCTAGCACACGAAACATTAGCAAGAACGTTAATATACGGCGAGACGGCGCCTTTCAAAAGCAACAGCTACGAATAAATATCTGTCACCAAAGGAAGGCATGTTACCTTTAAATGTTAGCTATCGAAACGTAGTCGAAGTCATG
>JAJHUR010118332.1:0-16470 GCA_027495735.1 Lutjanus campechanus
TAGTACAGTAGTTTAGTACACTTAAACTGATATTGATTTTTTGTTGACCCTGTCCACAGCAGTTCTTTGCTGAGCTTCCATGCTGGTACTCCTCTCTGCTTCTCCAAACTGGGGGTGTGCCGACCACCATCTACTGTAGGTAATGGAATGACTATGGAAAAGTGCCTCATACAACCCTACCCATTAAATAATCCAAACTCTCCCTTGAAGAGACCATACTTCACTCTTAAGTATGTGCAGCTTTTTGTCCCAACAAGCCTGAACTGTTTTCACTGCATTTATCTTTTCTGGCCCTTTTGCGATTCAACTCCTAACCTTTACAATGACAAAAATCAAACGCAGAGTAAATGAAAAGTGACTCACACTTAATAAATGGTTGTTCCAACTGTGGCAAAGGCCGGCAGATGAACTGGGGCAGACACAGTGCTCCAGGAGCATCAGGCAGCGGTTGCTAACTTGGGAAAGCAGTTGATGAGAGCATTTGTCATTTTTAATGGTGTGGCGAGGAGTGGCGCTATAGTGTGACATGGCACGGCACAGCATGGCCCCCGGTGCTGGCTGCTATGTAGGCCTATGATAGCCACCTGGCCTTATTTTTCACCGGGCCAGTCATCATCACCTATGACTCCACAGGTCATCTCCGAATACAGGAGCAGCACGGAGCAATCTGTCCCTGTTTGCTGTCCACACCCTGGGGGTGGGTGGAGGGGAGCTATTGGAGGAAGGAAGGAAGAGTATGAGGGGAGGTAGGAACAATAGCGCTGCTGCTGTAGCACATCCTCCCTCACAATGCACACACAGACAAACGCACGCATACGATAACACAAATGTGCGTGCAGTCGCTCACCCACACAGCACTCTGATAATGATCCACACAAAGCCACACAAGCACTTGCCTACTTCAGCTCAAGAGCCTCAGCCCAATACCAATACTGAGCCCAAACACATTGTAGAGAGCCTCTCATTCTCTCTGCAGCCTGTTTTTTTTTTCTGTGGTTAAGCCTGCGAGTGCAGCATCCCACCTCTATTTTGTTTTCTTCATCGCTCCACTATTTCTCCATTCAAGACCCGATTCAAGACAAAAAAAAAGGCAACCTCTCCAGGTGGGGTATTCTCTGACTTGTATTTAATTAAATGCTTTTTTCATCCCCTGAATTCTTTGAGTTGACCCCAAAGTTATTTCACTTTTGACCTGTAAACATCCTAGTGTGCGATGACCTTTACATTTCTCCTCTCTGTCTCCTGTTTCCTGATTCCCGTTTGGCTTCTAGAAAAAAAAAAAAAGGAAAACATTTGCTCTGTTTTTCAATGGAGACAGGCAGGAAATATAAAATGATGTGTGGCTTGTTCCGTGCGCTGCCAACAACACTGAGAACAGAGCACACGCAAGGAAGACCTTTCAGGATGAAAAGGCAAAGTGCATTTTATGGAGAGAGTAATATTTACTCAAACACACACACTCATTATTCTGATATGTGATGCAGTGCATAAGAGAGGTATGGTTCGTGATAGGAAGGCATACACACCAAAGGTGGATGGATGATCGTAATGCTACGGAATGAGAGAGGCAGAAACAGAAAGAGATGTTTCCCAGAGACCATGGAAGCTGGGGAGGTTTGTCTGGTGATGAATATGAATGCATGAAAATGAAATGCCTAAGTCAATATGGAGACAGTGCAGGGACCCAGGTGACAGAGGAGTGCAGTGCTACACCCACCCTGGGGGGATAGACTGGTTATTAGGCTGGGCTTTAGCTTCATCCATCTTCAGGAGTCTGGGCGCTGGCCATTGACAATATGAGTACAGAGCCGGGGCTGAATACAGATGTGCTGTGGACCAGTGTTCCCCAAATAGAGGGTCAGGACTCACAAGTGAGTCCCAGCCACAGTCGTACTTTCTGGGTCATGGCTCAAGAGAGGCAATGGAAAATAGGTTCATTGTGGGGGGATGCATGAGGTTGGTTAAGTTTGCCACAAAATGTATTTTTTAAAGGGTGCATGCGCAAAGGCCAGAACAAAAGTTACACTGCAAAGTAAAACTCCTCTTCAGTGGCTGTAAAATTAGGGTTGGGTACCGTTCACATTTGAACCAATATGGTGGTAAGTACATTTTTTAGTACTTAATTCTCTATAATAACAAAAATGAAATTTCAACGGAAAAAAACAACCACCTCCCAAACCCATCCCTACAACCTGCAGCCCAGTCACCAGGGCATTTAACACTGTTGTTTGGGTCTGCCTCTATCCTTCCTGCTACGTCACTGTTGTTACTACTATAACGTTTACTACAAGGTTTTGGACATACTAATAAATTTCAAACACTGTTGTTGCATACTATATATCATGTTGGTAATGGATTTCAGAGACAGCGAGTAGCTCATTAGGTAACGCTAGTAAAAATGCTAAATTAACATAAACCATGACAGTGAAAAAAGCCTAGTTATCACCAACAATAGCTTATCCAGTGAGCTAATTAATAACCTGTCGATGAAGTTGTTGATGCCTCACTTAAGGGTTTGTTGTTCATGGAAGGTTACAGTAAGTTACACTGTTTAGACAGTGGCTGCAGGTGCGCCAACATTAGCTGCAGCTGCTGCAGGCGACTTGGTGCGCTTGTCTTAAGATATACTATTTATATTAATGTATTATTTATATATCATATTTCGCATTTTGTATTTGGTTAGACGTGTGCTCTGGTCAGCTTACCATTTCCCATGACAAATGTTTCAACATGTGCGCATGTGTTAAGCTTCTCAAAACCCAACACCGACACTTTTTTCTCACTACTCTTTATCACTCTCTCACCCAGGTGTGCTCCCAGGTAGCAAAGTTTGGCACAGATTGATTTAAAGTTAACCGATACGTAGGACGTAATTTGGTTTTAACATTAGGTACAACCGCTTCGTACTGTGCCTGAGTATGATTGCTCCCTCTCTACACTCCCCAGCCGATGAGCTTTCACATTAGTAATGTTGTTCTGTACCCGAGTACACTTGCATCATCACCAGCAAAACTTTTGTTTATGCTGTTGCTATGGTGCCTGCCACTCACAAGATGCCAAAAGCAATTCACTTCCTTGTTTGGTACAGTGAGCTTTCACACCTGATGTAAACCATACTCGAGTACTCATGAACCGTATTCCAGACCACTCTTCAGCTGAACCCAAGCAGGGATCAACAAACTGCGCCTCAGTATGGTGCACAATGTTAACACTAATCAAACGAACCGCACTTTGGGGTCAAGTGTACTTGGATCTGGGCCCAGAAGCATCGAGTGCAGTACCCAACCTTACTAAAAATGTAAAGCTGTGAAAAATTCTTGCTGCCTGCTAGGCCAAGTTGCATTCAACCACATGTCTATAAAAAATTTCAAGGTTAGAGTTATGCCTGTGGTAAAACCCCATATAAGAAATAAGATGTGTTTGTGAGTTTCAAGAGTAGAATGACTCTCTGACAGTAGGTCAGGCAGGGAGACGGGGCAGGAGCTAAATACAGCACTCTCATTAATCTGCCAATGATGCCAAGAGTGATGGTACCTGTCCCCTGCTATCAGCACACAGACACTTCAGAGACATTCATTGCACTTCTCTGACACACGGAAAGCCACATCTGTTGGAAAGCAGAAACGGGCACACAAACCAAACAGACACGAAAAATACCTGTAGACGCACATTGAACATATTTAATAAATGTTTATGTTTTTGCACAGGAAAGGGAGAGAAGAAGGAGAAGAGGGATTACACTCCATTTCTCCTTGCTGAGATGCAGTGAAAGCATTATTTGTTTAAAGTACAGCAGTTTGATTAATAAGTCGTTAGCTCGCATTCATTCTATTCAAGATTCAAGCTCTTTAGTTACCATTAATCACAACAGCACAATGAGGAGATTCTGCTCAGCGTTGAATGAGTAAGAGCATCATTATAGCTTGCTCTTCGTCAAGTGTGTGTGTGTGCGAGACAGAGATTGACTGTGAGTTCATGTGCGAGAGGCTATGTTCCTACTTGTATTTACTCTTTTGCATGCGTGTGTGTGTGCGTGCGTGTGCATGTGCTCACACTCAAATGTGCATGAGTGGTGTGTCTGACTTGAACACAGGATGATGGATAATGGATCGGTGCATCCCCCTCCTCAGTCACTCCACGCTCTGTCAGCTGCCATAGGGTTTTCTGTTGCAGACAATGTTCTAGCAGCAAGCTCCCAATCCATCTCCTGAAAGGTGCCACCAGTCCAAAAACACACAAAAAAAATCACATAAAATTCAACACATGAACCGTATAATCAGGCCTGAGGAATAACGATTGATAATTATGTATTTAGGATACAAAAAAGGTAACTTTATTCCATTACAGTTAAAAAAGACACATAAAAGACACATTACAGATTGAAAAAAAATGGGTCTATTAACAGGAATACATTTTTAAAATACATGTTAAAAAGATGATATACTACCATGCACAGTGTGGACACATTACAACACGTCACGAGTCTCACAGCACCACTCTAGTCTGAGTGAAACCAGCTTACAGTCAGTTCATTATCATGGAGTATATTGGAAAAAACCCTTCACCAGGTGAAAATTTCAACATTGATTTCTCTTTAAAACAGAAAAGAGGGACAACATCACAGCACACTGACAGTTCTGCCTTCAGCTGTGAAAATACCTTGTGAGGCAGCTGGATTTGAGAATCTATCTTGTCAGGCTTCAGTATCCTTTTATGTCCTTTTGGTGACACAAGGCTTTGCTGAATGGAGAAGTTTTTGTTTGATCTGATTGGTTGAAGTTAGCCTGTGTTAGACTTGATAGACAGGTGGTTCATCCAATCACCTGCCAAGTGTTTTTTTTTTAAGTGCTTGCCCTTTTCCCAACAGTTTCTAATGACAACTTCCCTGATGGTTCTGTGTAACAAACCATCTGGTGTGTCAGGTTATGAAAATACAGTCATCATCCAAGGACAGAACATATAATTTAAAAAAAAACATTCACAGATAAGACGAACCACTAATGTCAGCTACTCAGTCCAACTGCTAATGTTAGCTAGACAGACCAACCGCTTACATTACACAGAATAACTACTAATGTTAGCGACACAAACCAACTGCTAATGTTAGCAGCAGAGAACAACTCCTGTTACACGGACCAGGTGCTAACATTACACGGAACAACCACTAACGTGAGTGACACAGACAAAACGCTAATGGTAGCAACACAGAACAACCGCTAATGTTAGCTACATGGACAAACCACTAATTGATTGATTGATTTAGCTTTGCAAAAGGCAATAACATAACACTCACAACCACACTGGTACTGAGGTTTCCACAATGCTTGTCGTTTAATAACATAAAATGCACATCAATCTTATCAAGCCCGGTTGTACAGCTTCTACTTTATCAGACATGAACAAAACAGAGGCCACACACACCCTAAATGTCACACATGAGTTGAGATGCCAAAGTAAGTAGAAACATACGTCTGTCCTTAGCATGAGTGCCAACCAACCTAGCTCATGATAACATGGCACCATCAGATGACGCTGCTTCTGTATCTTGGCAGTATAGTATGTTTTACTGGAAGATTCTCCCCATTTCAACAGTTACAATATACAGAACAAATGCTAATATTAGCTACAAAGAAATACAGTTAGCTAGCTAACCTATTAATTCTACTACCGCTGCAACTACTACTAAGAAATATTTGGGAACTGTAGGTGGTGATGCTGGTGACCAGGATGGTGTGTGGGTCAAAACAGAAGCCACTGACCAGAATAAATCTCTGTCAGTTTAGTTGAACTTTGAGTGTGAAGTGTGAATAGAAAGTCACATTTAAAAGTGCATTATTACTGCTACTAATCTAAACATGCATTCACACATAATGAAGGAAGGAACAACTGGACACAATTAATAAACCTAAAACTAACATGAAGCATTATATTAGGCTGAACAGTTTCACCACATTTGGTAATGAGGTAATCCAGAAATAAAGGAAAGTAATGAAATTACATTACTTTAATATTGTGATACTTGGATGAGGTTACTGGCAATATTTTTTAACGGGTAATTAGTAATTGCATCGAAATACATTTATAGTTACCCTGCCTATAACAATTCACTGATTAATTGTTTTCTTGATGGCCATGGTGATTAGGACGCATTCATTTTCTTGTGATTAGGGAGCTCTAATCATAGATGAGGTTAATGGGGTTCTCATTCTATTCACTTGCAGCATTTAAGAAAGTTTCCTATTAACCATGTGGCCTCGCTCCCTCCGGTGTAATACACCTTTCAATTTATGCAAGAACCTTTCCCACCTCCTTCACAGGAGGTGCCTTGACAACAACAACATTTGACACATGGTAAATTGTTTTTGGTTTTTTTTGTATCCCCGCACATGTTATCATGGGCTAGTCAACTGGGGAGGCTCATAAAGTAGTTTTCTGGCCACAAAAAGCAACATTCAGGAGGTGGACTTGTTAATGAGGAAAAACAAAACTAGCCTGACAGCTCATCACTTTATGTCAGCTCCCAGTGACAGCCTATCCCACTCGTTCCCCGTCGACTTGTTTGTTTCACAGGGACACCATCAAAATGCATCCCTCCGTCTCCTCCGGCCTGTCTTTTTCTCCCCTCCCTGGCCTGTGACAGATAGTTCAGTACAATCTATCAACCTCAGTCTGCCTGCCTCAGTCAGGGCCGGTGCTTTGTACAGCCACGTATGGACAGGACGCGCGCACACAAGAGCCCACATCCCCGAGTCCGTCAAGCTAAATGGGATAAACATCTGGCGGTGGAGAGGGAGAGAAAAACGGAGGTCAAATCAATCTGCCCTCTGTCTGCCGTACACTGATCCCCTGTCATAGGATGACCCCTGCAGAACCCAGCAAATGAAACTCCAGTGCTGCATTTGAATACAAAGAGTGTAACTCTTCAGTCGGGTTGGAACACAGTGGACGAGATGAACTCAGTGGTGGACTGACATGTTTGTTCAGATCATCACTTTAACTTAAAAGATTGAGTGTTACAATAAGGAAAATCATTATTAATAGCTACCATTAAGCTTAATCCTGTGACTGGGTACCCACAGACCTCAGAGGTATACTTTTTGTCATATCTCACAGGCGCTTTATTCTATCATTCCATTTTCTATGACTGACAATCAGTGTGTTCCTCATGCCTTCATATCATTGTTTTGTGTTCCTGTTTTAATTAGTGCTTTTTTTCAAAATACAAATGTATAAGGCACCTCAGTCAAAAGCACCCAGTTATGCCGATGCAGTTTTAATAGATAGAACTATTTATTGATTGAGCTCATGTTTGCCATGGGCCCTAATTTAATCCTACACTGTCAGGGGGGTAGGGACATTCTGTCAGTCATTTTGATGGAGACAGACACAGATGCAGCAGACGCACATTTCCTCTTGTGCTCTATTTTCGTTCCACAAAATATGCAAATTAACTGTAACTTTCCTAAAATAACAATCACTTTTTTTTTTCTTCCGATGACATTAGTTGCATAACTGATAAAACTATAAGAAAGAAATACATTAACATTTTGCTATGATGGTTGTCTCTCACAGTGGTTTACTGGAGTCCTTGTACGCACAATAAGTCAAATCTGCCACTAAGGATCTCTCACACTGGAACAATAACAAAAGATGTAGTTTGATGATGTCATGAGGTAGCATGGGATCATGGGAGTTATCCTGACTTTTAAACAACCACAATAGCTGATGAAAATCTATCTGACATGACATGTTCACAGATGATTTAATATTAAAGTTTTATTCATGTTAGGTTTAGTCATGCTCAACGACTTCTCACCCCCTGACAGATCCTGTGTTTTCCTGGAGGATATAGCAACAAGCTAGCAATGGCTAACAGAAAAGGCACTGTTAATCCTGAATAAATTACAGATTTTTCTGTTTCTGTGTTTTTCTGAACACTGCAACAACATTTGGGATAATCCACAACTCATAAAATATAGAACATATGTCTCACATTTTTTGACATTTTAATCCAGAATTGTTACGTACACTGAGAAAAAATATTATGGGAGGATGTAAATAAAACACTTAGAGCCATTTTATGCAGCCATGGTTGGACATTAACCAAACTCCTTGACAAAGGACAGTGTGGACTGAACTTCAAGGTTAGAATAAAGTTTGCAAAGTTAAGTGAGTTAGCTACAGTCTTACCAGAGATCTGTACTGTAATAAATGAAAGGCTGTATGGTTTCCAACAGTTGGTAATTGCCAGTTTTATCTGGTAAAATGTATTTTAAAAGGTCAAAATGTCCAGTAATAATGCTCAGTCACTTAGCCTGCAGCGCTAGCAAAGCCGCAAGCTATCATGTGCAACTTCCAAGTGGGAGGATAGTGGCGGGCACGACAAAAGAAATCGTGTTTTTTGGTGGTCCGGTAGGCTGGCAATATCGGCAAGAAAAAAGAAAAGAAAAAAAACAGCCACCAGTGGTCCGCCACCCGCCGCAGTCGCCCGCCGGACCCAGGAGGTGGCCGCCTGAGCCTTGACCTTCAAGGCGAAGGTTGGCCGCCCACCGCAGTCGCCCGACGGGTTCTGTCCTGTCCTGGGTGGTGTGGTGGACTTACCTGACTCAGTCAATAACAGTCAAAAATCAAAGTTCACACATTGCTTTACATATTATACACATTTGTTCAAGTAACATCTGATTTTCATGTTTGATATAATTATTTAATACTTCCCTATTTGTACCCACTTTACATATGTATAGTTATTCTTGTTGTAACTAACAGTCACAATTATTCAAGACAACATATTATAAATATACTATTAACAGTCTGTCAACAATCAACATTGATAATCTAATGTAATGTCTCAGTTGGTTTCTCTTAATGTTTTGTTTCCCTGCTTACTCGACTCCCTTGTCACAGGTGAATATTCACCTCACAAAAATGGCAGCACTCTAAAGGCAGAGATTTTCTTGCTGTTTAACCATGCGTTGCGTTGCGTTCATTTCTGAGGACGCACACAACTATCGCTCCAAATGGATGCAGGATACACGAGGCAGGCATGAAGCGTCAGGATGCGTATGGATGCGCATGCGAACGCGTACTTAAAAGCAAGTATATCTCCACCTTAAGTTAAGTTGAATTCAGCTGTTGCTACTCATTAAAGTAATTAAAGTACATTGCTATGAGGACAACAACATGTGACTTTAAACGTTCTTTATTTGTGAAAAAGTTTAACTAACAACATGCATTAACAAGACAGAAATAAAGGACATACACCCAATGATACAAAGCAGTTGATGATGTAATGATATGATAAAAGTCAGCAGGCTCTACTCTCAGGGCACTTCAACTGTCAGGACAGCAAACAAACGCCTTTTGTACATCCCCCAAAAGGACAGAACTTGGTATTCTTGGTTACGTTAAATTCTGGGTCAGTTACCATGGTAACTGATGCCAGTGTGAAAATTTTACATGACTGAAAAAAAATATTGAATAAAACAAATAATGATACATTCCAAAAAGTCTCTTGAAATGTATGTAAATAAATATTTGATTAATTAACAATATATACACCATCATTCCTAAAAAGATTAATATACAGATTATCATGTAATATGTTGATTATTTACAGCCTGTTATGTATTTACATTATGTTGTCTTTGATAATTATGACTGGTAACATTTGTGACAATGACAGATAAAGACATAATGTTGTTGTTTTGTCATTGAAGCACTTATTATTATTACTGACTTTGATTAGCAGTAACATGAAGAACTGAGAACAAATTTAGTGTATATTAAGAGGAACTTTTAATTGACCCCCACTGCCCCAAGGGCAAATGTCCAGCAACAATAAAAGATAGTTGACTGAAAAATGAAAATTCAGTCATTATCTACTCACACTCATTCTGACTTTCTGAGGTTTAGTTTTTTGTTTTTTTTTGTTAGTCCACAAAATACTGCTGGAGTTTCACAGGAAAACCGTGTTGTAGAATGTCCCAAACAATCTAAGTGAACGGTGACCAGTTTTCAACAAAAACAAAAAAAAACAAAAAAAACAACAACATTAAAGTACCATGCTGCTCATCTGGTGTAATCCAAATTTCCTAAAGTCCCAACATGCTGTCTGAACTGTGTGTGTGTGTGGTGTGATGAGCCGACAGTGTGCACGTACACGAGTATGGCTCCAAGCTGAAGGATCTACAGTGAGGATTCAAGCTAAAAACACGGTGTAAATAACATTTTTTTAGTCAACTTGGCATGTCAGTGCTTTATGGGAGTTGGATTATACTAGACAAGCAGTATGGAGGCATTTCATGTTTTTATTCTGTTGTTTTTTACATTTGAAAACTGGTCACCATTGACTTTAACTGTTTGCTGGAGTTTCACAGGAAAACAGTGTTGTGTGGACTGAAAAAAAAAAAAAAAAAAAAAAAATAACAGTTTTAAATCATTCCTGCCTCCCACATCATTATTTCATCTTTGGTTATGATGAGTAATAGAGGCATTATATTTTACTTTGTCCCAAATTATATCAGGGCAATGAAACCAAAATGCAAATAGAACAAAACATATGTATATAATAAACCTGAATTAAGACTACACAGAATGCATTTGAAGGTTTGAAAATAATGCCAACCACAATAATAGTAATTATTTCCAGAAATGTTTAATAACCCCGTGTTTCATTGTATTAAAAATAGCCTACCTGTGACAGCTGCTGATGAAGAGAAGTGGCCAGAGTCGGGCTGTTTAAGTCAGTGATGACAGTCTGCAGCACAGATCAACTGAAAGAATAGAAAATGTAGGTCAGTAGACTGAAAGAATACAAGAAAACATTTCTAAAAAAGATGAATGTGGGAAACTACATTTCTAATTGTGGGGAAAAACTGAATGAGGCCTAATCTATGAAAAGATGTTTAGATCATGTTAGTTTGAGTAGTTGTCATCCATTACTTCCACCCCTGCTCAACATTTTGAAGTCAGTTCAGTATAAATCAGTGAATTGATGGGACAATGAAAACCACATTTAACCAGAGAGAAAGTCGTTTTCAATCAAGTCCAAAATAAATATTCTCAGAAACTCTTCAGAGTTAAAAATAAAAACACAACTTTTCAGGTCTTCAGCAATAAACAGCAAAAAGAACTGTTCAGCATCTCAAACTGTGGCCCAAGTAAACCCTCTTCACCGAAACACAATCAAATTAGGATCTGTGGAAAAGTTAAAGTTAAAGTTAAAACACTCTCTGGCCTGGTTTCAGTTGCTCAGTTCAGTTTTAAACAACAGAATGTTTGATAATTTTGTCATTTTTCTTTTTATCCATGAAGCACTTAATCATTTACTTTGATTAGCTTTAACATGAAGAAGTGAGAACTAAGCTCATGAATATATTAAGAGAAATATTTAATTGACTCTCAAATGTTCAGCAGCATGAGGACAAATAACACAGCAAGTTAGAACCAAAAATGAAATCAATGGTTAAGAATGGAAAATAAAATTATATAAGGGAATATATATATATATATACATACATACACACACATACATATATATACACACACACAACATTTGTGACAAGTAATGGAGGCATTATATTTTAGTTTATTGCCCCAAATAAAAGGGCAATGAAACCATAAACTTTAATCAGTGTTTTTAATAACTATGCATTAAAAAATGAAAATAGAGCAAAACATGTATATAATAAACCTGAAATAAGAAATAAGGATTGAATATGCACAGAATGGACATAAGGGTTTGAAAATAATGCCAACCACAACAATCGTAATTATTTTCGGAAATGTCTCGTAACCTTACGTTTCATAGCATTAAAAAGAGCCTGCCTGTAACAACTGCCGAAAAAGCCAAAAAGATTCTGGAGTGATGAACTGAGCCGTTCGATTTCATGTTCATGACGATAGTCTGCAGCACAGATCATCTGAAAGAATAGAAAATGTAGGTCAGTAGACTGGAATGATAAAACATGTCTAAAAAGATGGCTGTGGGTAACCACATTTAAAACTGTGGGAAGAACTCTGTTGAATGAGGCCTAATCTATGAAAAGATGTTTAGATTCATGGAAGTTTGAGTACTTGTCATTCCTTCCCCCTTGCTAATCATTTTGCAACAATCACTATGATGCACTGATTGTCAGCAAAATATTTCGTCATCATTTTTTAATGGTGCCAGCCAGAGTTCATCTCATGATTTCCTGTTTGAAATTTTAAAGGTCATTCCCCCACATGGATGCATTAATACATTGTCATAAAAATGAACCACCAGAACAACAGCACACAAATAATCACAGCAAATAATCAGGGTGACAATGCAGCACAAGTCAGTTCAGTATAAATCAGTGTATTGACGGGACAATGAAAAAACACATTTACCAAGAGAGACAGTCATTTTCAATCAAGTCCAAAATAAATATTCTCTGAAACTCCTCAGAGTCCAGCATAAAAACACCACTTTTCAGGTCTTCAGCAATAAACAGCAAAAAGAACTCAGTTTGTTCAGCATCTTAAAATTTGGCCCGAGTAACCCCTCTTCACCACAACAAATCTAATTAGCACCTGGGTGAAAGTTTTAGTTTTTACCCCAAAGAGTAAATCACCTCCCAAACAAAGTTAATTAGAAATCTCTGTACAGGTTTCAGTTGTTTGGTCCAGGTCCACAGTCAGATTAAATTTCAAATGTTATATGAAAGAACAAAACTAAGTCAGTCCAGTTCTATATAATTCACTTCAGTTCACAAAAACTCAATTTCGGAATTTCCCGCTAATAAAAACGCGGAAGTCAAAGCACACGAAGATCTCGCGAGAGTGGTCATTTTTAATCCAAACCATGATTTTCCCCAGAACTCTAACCGAGTGTTTTGGGTCCATAAACCCACAATATTTATCGAACTATAGCGCTCTCACATTTAAAATAAAAAGGTGCACAATGAAGAAACAAATGCACAAATCTCGCGACAGTTACACAAATAAAGGGTTCCCTTCTAGACTTGACAATAGTTCAGTTCAGTTCATGCTCAAACAGAAAATCAAACACGAAAAGTTTGTGAAAGAAGAAAATAAACGGCAAAAAGGGGAAATGAAGACCGGGCTTTCGCCAACTCACCTGCCGTGAAGAGAGATTACTAGGGCTGGTTCCGGAGATATTTGGTCTTTTCGGAGGACTGACGGCGGCGTTCAGACACTTTTACCTCCATTATAAAGGGGTAGACTTGGGCAGACTACTCGAAAACCGGTAAGTGATTGGTTGTCACGATGGACAGGTGACAGGGGGGTGGGGTTAATTGGTCACATGCCAAGCGCACCACAGTGTGGTTGGGCGACTTGATGAATATGTCACCTATGTTGGTTGGCTGAATCCATAATTATTATTAGCCGATTTTGGAGCGACATTTGTATTATTTTGCTAATGTAATGCTCTGCTGGGTGACAGTCGCTGTTCCGCTCTCATCCAGCGGCACAGTACATCCACTCAGACCGACCAGGAGTGTCCTGAGCTTGCAGATCCAGACTCTTTACACTCTTTTCACGCAGTGAATTAACAATTTAATTCAACCAAACCAGCGCTGGTGATAGTTGGAGGAGTGGGCAGACTAACAAAGACGGTTTAGGTGAGTTGTTCATGTTTTTCCGTTGAGTTCGAATGAAGTCTGTTTTATTAGGAGTTAACGAGCTAATTAAGCTCGTCTTAGTTCGGTAAAACAGATGAACTTGAATCCAGAAGGTTTGCAGTTCTATCTTTCTGTTTAAGAAGGAAATATGTATGAGAATGTTTAATTTTTTGTCACTTTGTGAGTTTATTTTGTTTATTGGGCATAGTGAACGTACGTAGCGTACAGAATATGGTGAATTCGTCGCCTGCGCACATCTCCCAGCTGAGACTGGAGAGGGCGGGGGGTTGATTATCTGTGGCATATGCTGAAACTAAGTGCCTAACTAAACTAAGCACAATCCATATGTTTGACTAAACTGATGCATCCAGGGCGGAACCCCTTATAAATGTGGGATCACTTAAAGTATGTGCTCACTGTAGTTTTGGAGTTAATTTTTCTACCTCTTGTTCTGTTTCTCTTGCCCTGTGTCTCTAATTATTTTTTGTCTGTATCTTATGATGTGTGTCCATCTCTCTCTCTTTCTCTCAGATTGAGGAGGAATTCTGACGGATCATACTGAAGCCACCACAGTCCACATTCCTGGAGAAGCTGGACTAATACACGCCAGAGCTGTTGAGCCTGTACGGGAAGAAGGGAGGCACTGTTGGGCAAAATTTCGATGACACCCATGACATGTTAAATGAGGCACGTACAATGTAGTCATGGGTTTTTTGTTGTAGCATTCTGATGTACTTGGCATAATCTCATATTTCATATGTTCGTAGGACAACAGCATTGAGCAGCAGCATTGAGTCCCAAAAAGAAACTGTGACCAGAGGCATCATTCTCTACCGAGCCAGAGGAGTTCATCAAGGTTTGCAAGGTAAAAAAAAAATATATATATATATATATATATATACCTCTGCTGATTGTATTTGAAGCCCTGCCTGTATGAGACATTGTGCAATCTAAGATTGCTGGTGGCTTAGTGGAACCATTTATATGTGTTTCTACTGAAGTATTCATCAAATCTTCAGGTTCTAAACTAGAGATAAACAATTATAATTTTTGTAAAATTAATATATACAATCCAGTAAGATGTACTATATAACAGCTGGAGATGAGCAAAGCAAGCACCATTTTAAAATGTATGTATTCACTTTACAAGACAGGATTTATTATATATGACTGTAACTTTGATATAACTGACACACATTTAAACATATAACTTAGTTATTATTACTGGAACATCATAAGTGGAATTTGTCTTTTGTAGTTACTGTAACAAACCAAGGTCAGACTTTACCCAAAGGGTTGATTAGTCTAGATAAAAGAAAAAAAATCATATTCTCACTCGCTTTAATGTGTTGGTGTATATAATTTTGGTTTTATTTGACCAGGTTTGGAGATATATATATATATATATATGTCATATTTCATAATTATTATGAATGAAAATAGAATTTATAAACTCAACAACATCACTGGGACACAGATTAGTAACAACAGAAGTTGTTGTGCAGTTGGAAGTTGGAGCCCCATTACTCAAAGCCTCAGTGTGCCTATCTCTTTAAGTCTAATTAATTTCATTATCTGAGACTGATTCGGTGTAATTAAAGTTGTGTTTGTTTTGCTTTGCGATTTTGGATGGTCTTTTCTTATTACTTGCTCTGCCAGCTAAGTGTTATAGTTTGTGATTGCGTTTTAGTTTTTGAATTCACCGATGCGATTTCATATTTCATATTCAGTTTTTCCAATTTGTGATTTTATTCTGCACAACAGGGTCACTAATTTCCAATTAAAAACATGCACCTGAGTTTCTACCATACAACCCTAGTCTGATACATGCAGTCACAGGCAAATACTTGTGTGATGGTGACTGTGACAGCTGAAAAACAAAAGGATTCATAAAATGATGCACAAGCCATCAATAAATGTCGTAACAGCGGTGCTCAAAGCTTTTTGCTCGGTGGATTGAAAGTGTAAAATGATACTTGGCCATGGGACAACAATGCACTTGGACATTTATTATTTAGATAATGACCTCATTTCACACACACACACATCTGCACAACAGTTATCCGGTCATGCACACATGCAAACAAACAATAGCGCTGAGTTAACACGTCGACCTTCTGATATTAACATTGACCTTTGAAAGCAATCTTTCCTCCCAGCATGCATCATCAGATCAATAAACATTGCTGCCAGGTGATGCTCGCAGCATTATCGGCCTGTTGCAGGCTCACACATGCACACACGCACATTCAGACACACACACACATGCAACAAAGCCCATGTCAAATCCTAAATGTCAAAACCTCGTGCTGCACACAGAATGTGTGTTATATCAACAATTACCACTGTAATACACAGTCTCAGAACACTATCAGTCAGCACTGACTTGTTGACCATTACTAATTGTTAATCAGCGTTTTGTGTTATGTGGTTAGAAGCAATGAGCACAAGTGAGAAAAGCAATTAACAGTTCCGATCTCATCTCCCTCCCCGTTTTACTCCTCCTCTACATTTTTCCACGTCTGACTTTCTCTCTCATTTTGCCCTCTCCTTATAGTCTACAGCCCCGCCGCATAAATGCAGGTGGCTCAGCCAAATCTCTCTGTTCTTGGTTCAATCTCCTTATCCAATCAGAAGCAGACCCCATTACCACACAGTTTCCTAGTCAATGATTTCTCATTTAGACCACACTCCCCAGATCCTCAGCTCATTGAGGGCTTGATGGATGGCCTGTCGAATATGCATATGTGTGTGTGTGTGTGTGTGTGTGTGTGTGTGTGTGTGTGTGTGTGTGTGTGTGTGTGTGTGTGTGTGTGTGTGTGTGTGTGTGTGTGTGTGTGTGTGTGCTGTCTTTTTTTTCTAC
>JAJHUR010118333.1:0-16351 GCA_027495735.1 Lutjanus campechanus
TTGTGTGGCAGCAGTGCTCAAACCTTTAAAGTCCCTGAATGCGTTTAAACTGATTTCACAGGGTGTGTGAGCAGAGTTTACACAGGTCAGGACTGATGTGTGTTTTGCTGGGTGGGGCTGCAGGCACAGAGGACCTCTGCTGGCACAACACAAATACAGTATTGCCTCTTAGTGTAGCATTAAGTCAAAACATTCACACTACAGTAATGTGCTTTAAAATTACAGCCTCTAAAAGACAGGAATGTCAGCCATGGATGCAGGCGTCAACTCAGTTTAAAGTTCACATGAAACAGCAAGCAGAGTTTTTGATATTGATTGGCATTAACTGTCGCAAACAGCACTGTTAATCTAGACATAGACCATAGACATAAATTCCTAATAATCAAATGATAGTCGTGGACAGAACATTCCCCTACATTCTCGGAATTTGGTTAAAAGGCTGGCTAAGATGTTAATACTTGAGTGTCTTCATGATGAGATAAAACACTTGGATGCATGACGCCTCTGCACATCTTGTAAGTGATACTGTCAGACATCAATAAGGGGAAACAAAGGGAGACAATTAACAGCATCAGTTTGAGCAGTGGAAACTGTAATCCCATAAATAGAACAAGTAATAAAAGTGGTATTTGTGCAAACTGAACTATTAGAAGTAGTGACATAATCCCACAGACTGAAGCTGGCGCTGCTGGGCATTGGTTAAAGTTCATCCTTTTATTCAGGAGTATTGGATTTCTGAGTAGAACAACTTGATGACACGCAACCACATCCATTTTTAGGAAGAATAAAACTCCCCTCACCAGGGGGCGCTGTTTTCAACTCTCCCCACACAGATCTGTATTTATCCTGTGGATGAAAACATATAACACTGATCAGGCTGATAATGGAACCTTTATGGTTTGCTTTACATTACATCCTTGTCACTATCCTCCATTATTATCACTGAGCTGATAGCACACACTGGAACACTGTAATCAATGTCTCTGTACCGAAGAAGTACAGTGTGTGTGTGTGTGTGTGTGTGTGTGTGTGTGTGTGTGTGTGTGTGTGTGTGTGTGGGTTGCAGCGGGAAGTGATTCATTGCCATGAACTGCAAGGATTCATACATCAGTGTAATCTACACACACACACACACACTGGCTCATGTAGCATACTGACACACTATAAACCACACATCATCGCCCTCTGCACACAGTCAGTATGTAGACCTGTGATCACTGAGATAGAACACTGGATCTATTTCATTCTTGCAGTCTTTTACACACACACACACACACACACACACACACACACACACACGCACGCACTCAAACTGTACCCACACGTGCACAATCAAGGACATGTGAGCAATGTACATTTAATCTACCAGCAACAATCCAAACACTGAACATTTGTCCCTACAGTGGAGAAAAGGGGACTGTAGTTTAGAGGAAAATTCCAGCTTATTACAACATCTCATTTATAGTTTTGTCTGTTACTCTGATGACATCTGAACATGAACAACACAATGAAATCTGATGTGGCAAAAAAAACCAAAAAAAAACACAGACAACTGGACAAGTTGTAAACACAACAATTTAGTATTGTGGTTATATTTGCTCCGTTTCAGGTCCATTTTAACCTCCCCAAAAACAAAAACTGCTCTTCTAATGAAGTTAGTTATTACAGTGAAAGCCCTTTGCTATTGGCCTTGAAAACATTGACACATCACACATTCCTCTGACCTGTTTGTGATCCATAATTCCGGAAATTATTGATATTGTCAGACAGCATTAGTGCATTACTGAAGAAAATATTGAGCCTTATTTCATTTTCATAATTGACAGCATTTTAATATTGACGTCAGCGCAGCATTGATTCTAAGTTATTGACGTTGTGTCATAAAGCATTTCATAAACAGCTCTGTTATGGGGAGTTCAGACAGAAAAGAGCTGGGGCGGCTGGGGCTCAGTGGCAGAGCGGGTAGTCTCCCAATCGGAAGGTTGGTGGTTCGATTCCCGGCTCCTCTGGTCTACATGTCGAAGTGTCCTTGGGCAAGACACTGAACCCCACATTGCTCCCGATGGCTGCGCCACCGGTGTATGAATGTGTATGAATGACTACAGTTGTAAAAAGCACTTTGAGTAGTCTATGACTAGAAAAGCGCCATTTACCAAAACAAATTTTCTCCTCTCAACAGCAATGTCTCTTTCCAGAAATCATCCAATCCCATGACCCTGTTGCTCAAAATATTCCACAGACATTGATGTGAGCAGTTTCATGTAGGAACGACTTTATTTCTGCAGTAGAATCTAGCAGAACAATTTTCTTTCTAACAGAAAGGGTGCTCAAGCCTTTGGTGGGTTCTGAGTACGCTGGTTTTTCAATTTTTTATTTATCTATTTATTTAGTCCCATTATACTGGAGAGAAGTCAGACATCTCTACAGCTGATATCTCCAAAACTTTGCAACTCACACAAAAAATATCTAGTTGGACAAATAGCACTACAGGTCTGGGAAAAAATATGTATTTTTGATTTTGTAGTGAACTGTCCCTTTAAGTAGGGCTCCTTTTTCCAAGTAGTAGGTAAATTAAACACTTCAACACTTCTTATACCAAGAAACCAAACCAAGTGAGCTTCTCTGTGGAGAAATAGTGGTTGTGAGTCTGTGTTTATGTTTGGAGGATGCACACGCTGCCGGTGGGGTGGAAGTGTTATTCGCTTAAAAAGGCACCCACAAGCAAAATGACACTACAATATAACACCTCACTGCTGCAGACCGGTTGAGAAGTGAGCGCAGATAAATCTGCCCCGGCTCTCTCCTTCAGAGCTCACCGGCACTCAGCCGCTGTCAGTCAACCAGCAGCAGGCCTGTCCCTCCTCTCAGCCGGTCCTCCCAACACAACACTGTGCAAGGCCCCATGATAGGTGAAACGACTAGTGACTCACATGAATATGAGAATGGCTCATACAAATAAATGTTAAATATATTATTATCACTCCCCATTCCCCTCCTTAATATTGAGAGATGAGATCAGATACCAAATATCAATGCTGTACATACTGTCAGTATTTCAAATGTTACATTTAAATATATTATATTTGACTTATTTCATTTCATTATTAGGTTATTCTTTTCTAATTCTGATTAGAGCCTAATTCTCTATCAACTTTGCTTCAGAAATGACAGGGTTACAGTCCTGAAAACAGCTAAGTTATCCAATCAGATTTTTTCTTGTCTCTAGGCAGAGTAGTTAGTAGAGCAATTAGAGCTGTCTCACTCATTGGTTAGGACTTCATCACTGGGACAGAAGGCCACAGGCTGTGTGTTTGTTTAGAAAGCGACAGGTAAATTAACCAATTACATTTTGATTTGGGTGAGACCAAAAACAATGGATACGAAGCAGACAAGACCACCGTCGTTGCTAGGTGGCTAACTTGATAGTGCTGCCCTTTTCAGGGCAGACTTGAGCAGCGTAGCGGAAGATCTGCAAAGGACTGTGCTAGGTTGGAGACTGAAATTGCACTGGTCCTCAGGTCTGTTAGAAAACAAATATAACTGGAAATCTATGCTACATGTAACTATGTGTTTGGTACTGAAACAGAGAAATAAGAATGATAAAAAGAAACTCAGAATGATTCATACAGATTATTACAGCTCTTAATATCAAAAAAAAAATTAATTATAACTTATCAAACAATAGTAAGAGAGTAAATGTCAATTATCTACTGTTTAATACATGTTTAAGTAAAGAAAACTCTAGAAAAAAAAACATTACTTATTCTGCTATCATTGTGTGGTGTTTGCTGCCCTCTACTGGGTTTTTTGTATATAGCAACTACACACTACAAACACATGTCACAAGCTACCTGCTGCCTGCTGCAAAATCTTTTTCCAGTTTGCTGCATTTTTGGTGTTTGGCTAAGTTTTGGCCGAGCTGAAGTGCCAGCTCTAATAGTCACAGTTCACCACTGGTTAGAGATGGGAATCGAAAACCGGTTCTTGTTGAGAACCGGTTCCCAGTGTTTCAATTCCATGGAATCATTTGCCAATTTTGCAAATGATTCCCTTATCGATTCCAGCGGGTGTGAATGATGTCACCGTACACATCGCCCTCCGCGGATCACGGCACGCATCCTACGTGTGAGCATAATAGTTTTACTGTCACAAGGTGGAATATCGCTTTAACTTCTACACAGCTCCTCCGGTGCAGCTCTGTCTCACCCTGTCTGTGACACAGTGTGTCTGTGCTGATTGATTACCCGTAACTTCTAACCAATCAGATGTGCTGTAGGCGGGACATTGAGCCAGATGACAGAGCGTAGTTGTGTATTATACTGTGCAGTGTATAATGATTAATGTATGTATATACATAGAACAGTAGCCTACTATATAAGTTTGAAGTTTTTAATATTATTACCATTATCATCACTATTATCATTATTATTACATTACACATGGTGATAATTACAGACAGACAGAGATCAAAGCCAAGTGCATTTTTAAAATAATTTAACCCTAATCACCACTTTTTTCTTTTTTTGATGATCCAAAAAAAATTATCTGACCTGTTTGTTTCTCCTTTTTTCGATAAGAGAATCGATAAAGAACCGAATCGTTAAGCAGAATTGAAAATGGAATCAGAATCGAAAAAATCTTATCAATTCCCATCCCTACCACTGGTAGTGTCACATACTAATCTATTCCCTCCCACCTCCCCTCTTTCTTCCCCTTCTCCTCTTTCCCTCTCAACCCGACCGGTGCCGTCAGATCACCGCCCACCATGAGTCATGGATCTGTCCGAGGTTTCTGCCTGTTAAAAGGAAGTTTTTCCTCGCCGCTGTCGCCAAAGTGCTTGCTCATGGGGGAATTGTTTCAATTGTTGGATGCAAATAAAATTAATTATTGAGTGTGGTCTAGACCTACTCTATATGTAAAGTGTCTCGAGACAACTTTGTTGTGAATTGGTGCTACATAAATAAAATTTGACTTGACTTGACTTGACTTGACTTATTCCGCATGAGTACACTAACGGAACAATATTTTTGCTTTGTATGGATTTTATATTGTTTCTTGTGTTTCTTAAATAGGTCTTTTCTCAGTCCCAACATTCGGCACTCAAACAAATATTATCTGTCTGACTTCACTGAGTGTCCTACACCTCTGAAACTAGTCCAACACCTGAATGTCATTCAGAGACTGGTGGAGCCTCTCAGGCACTCAGTGTTCCTCCCTCCCACTCCACATGCTGCATGTTTCTGAACAGCATTATGCACTGACCCACTAACACAGCAGCAACAACACATAGCGTTATTTGGTATCTCATATGGGAAATTTGGCAAAATGAGCTTCCATCCATCCATCTTTTTCTAATTTATCTTGTTCAGGGTCATGAGGGGGCTACTGCCTATCCCAGCATGCATCAGCAGCGTTCGCTGTCCTTAAAAGGTCCTAGATGTTAGGTATTTATGGCTTCCTCGGGACAGTTTCTTGATCTTTATTCCCTATTAAAATGAAAAATTAAAATACAATGACACATATGGTTCAGATGATTCTAAAATGTCTTTTTAATTATTTTAGTCTGCTCCCCACTGAGTGCTGATGAGCCCAGATGAAGAAAATAGCCAACTAAAACTCAGTGTCACATTATCGCCTTAACAGCATCTCAACCCAGACCGCCCAATCCTTTACACATCATCACACACACGCAGAAACACACACATCCACTCACTGCACTGCAGCTGACATGATGTGGGCTGTCACACTGACGTGGTACATAATGGCTGCTAATGTTATTGAATATTTTAACATAGCGTAAGCACAGTGGCACATTCATTCTGCTGCAGGCTCAGAGACAGGACAGAGAGAGGGGGGTGTACAGTGTTTTTTTTGTTTTGTTTTGTTTGTTTGTTTGTCTTGTTTTTTGTTTTTTAAACCAAGCCGTGGTGATGACTAGGTCACAACATGGAACAGTATCCTTGGTTAATATATCAAGTGAATTACATTCCATACTGATTCTGCTGATGACCATTTAAAAATAAATGAGTTACAGTAACACTTCATGAAGCTTTCATGCTTTTCCAGGGTAACATTCTCACTCATCCTGACAGGCACCGAAAGGCTGCTGATGATGATTTCAGCCAGCCTTTTGCACTTGAAAAATCTTAGAAATGTTTTTATATTTTCATAATGGCAATCATGTTGCGATACAAGGTGAAAAGTGTTAGTGAACAATCTTTTAAATGCACTTATTACCACAAAATATCTTTTGAGCTTAAATGCATTTCAAGCTGAAAGGTCAGTGACTCTGTGAAAAGGTGAATGTAAATATTTTATTTTCCAAGGTTTTTGAGATCTCAGTGCTCAGATTTCTGCTGCTACACCAACACAGGATTCCACTCCAACTGCTCACTGTATTGAATATTATTTTTGGAAAACTCAACAGATATGAGACGTGTGTATCTGTCTAATTTTTATTGCTCCCTTCCTTCTGCAGAACATAGTTCCAACGAAACTCTACAACAAGGTCAAAAGGATTTTGCAATGATTTAAGCCTCACAAAACAAATTCCATTCTACTGGGGTGGCAGCGGAGATCTCAAAGACTGAAGCCAAATCAAAACTTTCTGATGCCTTAGCTGCACAATTAATCACAATATTATCAACACCAGAATGTAATTGCAATTTTTTGAAAAACGCCCTGGCCTAAAATCTACCCTTGTTCTCTAGATATAAGAAAAAACATGTTTCACAGTAAAAATTAGGGCTGAACGATTCTGAAGAGATATCTAATTGCAATTATTTTTACTAAGGTTGCATTGTGATATTTTTTACATTAAAATGATTGTGGTGTGTTATTTTTTCAGGGATCTGGACAAAAAAAGATGTTTTCTGAGCATGATGTGCTGGCCAGAACACCTCTGCAGCACCACAATGTTTAATTTAAAATGGTATTTTGACACACATTTCACCTTTAACAAATATACATCCTGCAATTTCAAAATTGCAGTAGACCATATTGCAATTTTGATAAAATTTTGATTAAGTGTTCAGCCCTAGTAAAGATCTTTTGTAAGATGAATTTTCTGTTGAACAACTAAACATTTTAGCTCCAGTAATATGCATTACTGATACAATCAGCCGTACTGATGTTCAGTCAGGCTCCAAGACAGATACTGGATCCATAAAACCTGCTAAATAAAATCAACCTCCAGACAAACTTGTTAGATCCCACTGCATCTGCATTTGTTCTGTGGGGTTTTGAGGAGGAGGATGTGGGCTGATGCAGAATCAAAGTGGGCTGACAACGATGCATCTCTCTCTGGCTCGCTGTCTGACGTCTAACCTGGGTTAGCTTAGCTCTTCTGCGATCGTGGTCTGGCTGGTCTGGCTGGGTGACCTGTCTCAAGGTCTGCTGCACTAATCAAGTCCCAGTGTTTGCTGAGATCCTGTGTAAGCTAGCTTTAGTCTTTCAGCATTAACATCATATCATGTATGCAGCCGCTAGGTAACTTTCACAGGGTTCTTGTTTTAAAACGTGTCAGATGGAAACATTAAAACATCAGCTGGAGACTCTCAGTTGACTCAAGTGGAGTTAGCATTAGCATCAGCTCACATCATCCAGCTACACTTACGAAATCTGCTTGTAAGTCATTATTTTAGCTCATTGTCAGATAGAAATGAGATGCTGCTTTTTTTTTACTTACTCCCAATTTCGATTTTAAATCTGCCAGCGTTATCACCATAAATTGCATCAATGCAGAGTGAGAATGGAAAGCTTGGCAGGTGTAGCATCAGTAACTAAGGAGGGCGGTGCTTAGCAAAGGGTCAGTTAAGTAAAATAAATGTCTCAGAGGCAATCAAATTACTGTTCAGGGACTTTTCAGCGACTGGACGCTGTATGAGAGAATTTTGGGTAGCCTTCAAATTGTGTGTCACCGCAGCAGCAACAAACAAACAGAGTGTGTTATTTATATGAAGCAGTGAGGGTTGGGGAGAAGTTACACCGACAAATCAAAGTGTGTTAACCCTGAGACCGCAGCATCACACTGAACATTCTCACTGCTAAATGTCACATCTTAATGAAGCCCCGCTTTTTGTTTCAGTGTGTGTGAGTGTGTCACAGGGAGCTGTCAGTGTGTGTGGTGCTCATTTCAAACAGTACAGTAATCTCCTCCTTGCTGTCCTTTTTCTCTCAGCTTTACCTCCTCCTCTCTGTCTTTCATCACACTTGCTGTTGTTCTCTCTCACTTTCTCTCTTTTGCTTCCTCAGTTTCACACCACTCTCCCACTTTTCCTTCTTGAGGCATTAAATAAAAACAATGCTTCCTTATCACAGAATGCCTCTCATTTTCTGGGTTTTCTGCTCATTTCACTAAATTCTCTGTGACTAGCGTGAAAAACAAGCACTCAGTGTGGAAGCAGGCTTGTGTTGCTCTCTCCTACACACAGTGGTGGGTGGAAACGAGTCAGGAATCAGTGTAGCAGCAGCAGCTTTTTTTTCTCCACAAAACGGATCAATAATGAAGTGAGGGTTTTGTTCTCTATAAAATAATCAGCCTCTATCACATCACACATCCTTTTAATTTCTCTGCTTTTCTGCCATCCCTTTTCTGAAGAGATATTGATAATGTAAGTGATCTTCTTTTCCCTATGGCAAATGTGAAGTTAAATCTTTCCTAGCCATTTCTTTCCGTTCGTTGCTGTGCTTTGTGATCTTAATGCACTGTGATGTGTTGACTGCTGGCAGCTGAAAGGCTTCACACAGTATCAGAGGGAGGGACAGTGAGGAGGACGGGAGGAGTGGATCCCTGCTCAGGATCCAGCAAGAAAAAACACTCCAAGAAACTTCTGAAGCATGTTGAAAAACTGCCAGCACAGTGAACTTTACACAGCAGGGTGCAAGTGTGTACAGACTACCTGATGTGTGCAAAGACCCACAATGATTTCAACACACACTTTGAACAAACGTCATCTGCACAGCACCAGAAAATGGTTCTTTGCTTACTGAGTTTCAAATCTTTTTAAGAACCACACATTTGTAAAATTTATTTTCTTCATCACCATCATCAAGTCTGCCTTCACTGTTCATTGTCAAGGTTACATTATCATTGCTATTGATTGATTGCACATTGATTTAATCCAATTGACAGTAGATTTTGAGGCTGATGCTGACAGCAATATTTAGCAATTTTAAAACAACTGATACACATATATCAAAGTATCATAGTAATGTAAACACTTAACATGAGTGTATAAGTGCATATCCCCCATGGCCCAGGCAACCAGATGTTTTTATCAGCAAAGTTAGACAGATGACAGCTTGTAAAACCAGTGTGGTTTGTCAGTGTTTTAATCTAGAATTTGGAAATAAGTTTGAATGTAGACTGTGACAGAATAAAATGGTAACCGGAGAAACATGTGACCACATTCAGCACAGACACAGACATTAACCTGCAAGCAGAGCAGCAGCTGCTGCTGCTGCTAACACTGCTAATGTTAGCCACATATGTGGCAGGCTGGCAGCTAACATCAGCTCCGGGTCATTTATCCGCCAACTCTGAGCCTCTTCGGTCTGAAAAGGTGAAGCATTTAGTGAGTTGTTGTCGTGTTTTGTCGGTTAATGTGCAATGTTTTTTATTGCTAAATACACATAGTATTTTTGGACAGTGTTTAACATGATAAATTCATAAATTGTGCACAATTTTAACTGCTTTAAGTGTTTTCTTAATGTTAGACTAATCAACTAGTCTAGATAAAATTCTGCATTTAATCGAAAGATTAATTAGTCACCAGGAACATCCCTAATACAGATCCCTTACATTTGTAGTTACAGTTATTACCTCTGCCAAAAAGGTTATGTTATCAGGGCCATTTGTCTGTCTGTTAACAGGATACTGACCCAATTTATATGAAATTTGGTGGCGGCGTTGCAACTTTACGCTTTACAGGAACATGCAATTATATTGACCGTCAAGTTTGCACTTGCAGATTTGCAGACCATAGAAGAAGAGTGAACTGTTGGCCTTGGCAGAGCTCTGTGCTCTCTGAGTGCCCCTCTACTTTTCATTATTAATTCATTCATAGTTTTGATTAAAAGATTGTTGGATCTGGAACCAACAAATGTTTATTTTTGCCAATGTCTTAAGCGATTCAACTGTTATCATGATTTGTTTTCAACTGATTGATTAATCAGTTAATTATTTCAGCACTAATTAAGCATTCATGAATAATGTACCACTGAGTACAATTTAACATGTGAAACACTATTTTATCTCTTGTACAGGTATGTAAAGTATGCATGATTTGTAGTAGCTATATTGGCTAAAATTAGAAATGCTCTGATTAAAATTTTCTTGGTTGATTCTGATTTCCGATTTTTTAAGGTTCTGACCTGCCGATTCTGATTTTCAGTCTTATATAATTGACACTATTCACAAACATTTTTTCTTCTTTTCTTAACTTAAAATGACTTAAATTGGATGTTCATCATAAAACAAACCGGAGACTGACACACTGCAACAGATCTAGTAAATACAGTACAGACTGGTTATTCTTCAGTCAGAACAGGAGGTGAGGTTTGTTTGTTTGTTTGTTTGTTTGTGTCAGTCTGCTGCTGGCTAACATTAGCCTGAAGAGCTAGAAAGTTTATGGCTGTTTGGCGGCACCTTCAGTGGCTCTGTCTCGTTGTAGACTGGCCGGTCAATTGGTGCATCCCTAGCTAAAATGTTTGAAAGAAAGGCTCTAAATCAGAAGCACTGCTGTCACACTGACTTCTTTGCTGTGATTTATCAGTCTAGACTGTCCACATTTTCCCGGGCACTCTACTAATCCTGGGTTTCCCTTCTCTGACAGTATGAGTCACTGCTAGGAAGCATGAGGATTGGATTAATTTCACTGTGAGCAGCAACAAGGTTGAATTCACACAGACAGAGGGAAACAATCTGAACCAGCTCCGACTAAGATGCAGAAAGGATTTTGCTTTTCAAGGAAGCAGTGACAGCTCACATCTAAAGCACTCACACTCCGACCGCTGGTGCTGCTGAGATGCTGAATGCAGTAAGAGATGGAAAACTGACGAGCAGAGACAGTCTGTGTGTCTGGTGTGTGTTTTGCAGGCTAAATAAGAGAGAACGCAGCAGAGAGCACGGGGATACTGTGGCAGCCGGTTCCACTTCTTTCCACAGCAGGGACCTGATGGGCTCCAGCCTCTGAGTGCTGGGTGAAATGTTGTTGGAAAATCCCTCAGAGCAGAAACACACATTAACACGCACACACAAACACACACACATTCATGCATGTACCCCACTGCAAGGCGGCGAAAGGATATTCATGTAAAAATGTTGATCTTTTATCTAGACACCCTGTCAACATTGTACTCTGCTTTCACGCCACCAAGGCACAGTACAGTGAAGTGAGCCAGGACAGCATGTCCCTCAACTCAGTGTCAGGCAACACAGATTATTACCAGTGTTTAATAAAGCCATTATTCCCATTAATTTCCTGGAAATGTATACTTTGCTGTCAGACTTTTCATTTCCACCAGTTGTTCACAGACCTGTGATTGTTATTCTGGATGTGCTGAGTGTGAAATTGGTGGGCAAATACATATACCAAAACAGGGGTGGGCAATTATTTTTCATAGGGGGCCACATGAGAAATTGATCAGGCTGCCATGGGCCAGACACAAATGATATAAGGTCCTGATAATGGCCAAATCTCTAAAGATGGAATGTCAGAAGTGTTCTATGTAGGGCACTTCTACTGTTGGTCTCACTTTCTGTACTGCCATGTTGAATTGAGGGCTAATAATTTATTAGCAATGTCCAAAACTTGATGTTTTACAGTGTATCATACATGCCACAATGATTGTAGCAGCAAAAGTATAAGAACAAAATACACAACATGGATGTGCAGCACTGAGTGAATAAAGTTACAGTTTAATATAAAAGATACAGTTTATTATCATTACCATAGAACACAACACTGACCCCTTTCAAAATAAAGGTCTGATAACAGTTTAATTTATCATTGCTATTGACTGTCTTTCCATAATGGCCTTGTGGGTTACATGAAACGATCGATTAATCGGCTGATAAATCGATGATAAATGTTAGTAGGGATGGGTACCAAGGACCGGGCTTAAACAGGTTCCTGATTGCTCAAAATGAAAATATTGATGAGCTGCTGGGCTGTCAGTGTTGCAGTTTGCCTGCTGTTAAATAAAAACCTGTCAGCCATCTGCTTCTTATGACATGTTCATAAGCATTACAGGACCACGTCGTTGTTCCACTTGTGTCCCGTGGACTGTGTCCGTGAAATTGGTTCAGATTTTGCCCCTACACAGCCTTCGTTCTTTGCTAAAATGAATCCTAAAAAAAACCAGCTTGAGTCTGAATTAGGCAAATCAAGTGTATGTCTTCTAAAGTTACAGACTTTTTAGTACAAAACTACATTTTTATGTTTCCACCCACAGAGTTTCTTTGCTGAGGCGTGGCAGAGGGAGACTTCCCTGTAGACAAAACATCGGCAATAATCCAAGACCCAACAGACAAGACAGACTGCTTAAACCTCATTTTAGCTTCAGATGAACCTTAGAATGTATCTTCACTCAGACCTAGGACTGTAGACTTTTTGTTGTTGTTAAACAAAACTGAGCCTGTGTTTTAATCAGTCCCTCCAGGATTTTGCGGCCTGTTTTTGGGATTATATATATATATACACATACATATATATATACAGTATAATTCATTACAATTAAAGGCAGCTTGTTCCAGGGAGAAAACCATCATTCTATTCTAATCTCACCGAAAAGGCTTGACAGTACAAAAACTCAAAATATGCTTTATTTCTGGATGAAGTGCACAGAGCATTGATAAATGTGAATAACAATGACAAACCTTCTGTTCTTTTAAGTAACTGTGACCAAAAAAAAACAACATAAATTAAAAAAACACTTGTAAATAATAAAACAAAACATTGACTGGGTTCACTGAGATGAATTTGCAGAAAAGTTTGAACAAAATTGAAAGGCTGTGCAGAATTCACAGGTGTTGAATTTGTGTGAATTGTTGCAATCACAACTTTGTGGAGGGACTGATCAACGGTAGAATCAGTGGGATTTGTCAGTTGCTGTTTGATACTAGATAGATTGTTAAGTCCCAGGACATCAGATACCAACAATTTGAGACAGGATGGATGGAATGAAAATGGATGGACGGATCGATGAAAAAATTAGGGGGAAAAAGGAAGTGGCAGGCACGGGGTCTGGTGGGTAATTGGTGATGATTAAGAGGGATTATTTTTGTATGAGTCTATGCACTGTTTAGATTAAAATGCTGAAAGAGTCAAGTGAAAACACTGCCAATGTTAACTGTGCATTAAGAGATGCAACACTAGCAACTCAATACACCACAATCATGTCAGATCTATTGATCAAAACGACTGCTGCCAGTGTAACGTGATTCACTCTGGAATGTGGCTCTGAAGTCTAGAATAATATGACGAGTCGACCTTAAACCCACTGTTAACAGCAGCTGACACTGTCTGGCTGGACGTCTCAAAGAAAACAATAAAACGGTGCACTGAGAAGCACAAGACAGTGGAATAAAAAACTATCTCAAAAGTGATTGAACCCCTCATGGTGATATCTGAGTATTTGAATTGATTCCTCTAATTTGATTTAACAACTTGACCAGCAGAGAGGGGAGTTTGCGGCTGGATTAAATAAAACGGAGCCTCATAGTTCCCTTAAACACTTTGAGATGCATTGTTTTGTATTTGTCGTTTTGTACAGCAAAATTGGATAAAATATTTTCTAACTGACCAACTGAGAAGTATGACAAAGATATGATACAGATAGACAGATATAAGCCATGGCTCTATGATAAATGTGTTGTTCAGTGTTACTTAATGAATTCAGCTCTGATACAACATCTGATTGTGACACCAAGAGGCCACACACACGATGAGACTTGACATGTCAGGGGGACTTGATCAACCTTCCACAGATGCCTGAGGTTTAGTATTCTGACATAAAGTTTGTTAAAACTGCCTAACCAAAAAAATCCCATCAAACTCTGATACATTGTGGGGTTTTTTGTGGCAATCTCATCTAAAGGAAAGAGAGAAATTCAGCCTTCCAAGTTTCTCAGGTCGCTCTCCCAAAGAAAATAGGATATTTAAAATGATTTGGGTCTGCAGTTTTGTATTCAGTGCCCACCCAGGAAATATCAGGCTTTCACGGATATTTGGAGGACTGGTTGGCGGTTCACCCCAAGGAAACTGACATTTAGACTTAGATTTTTGCTTATGAGCAACTGAGTCATGACTGCTTTTATCATCCAAAGAAAAAACTATTTGGAGATATCTGGGCTTATTACCTCTCAGGCTGTGCTGTTCACTGTCATCAAAGGATAAAAAAGAAGGTATTTAGGGAGATACTGCAGCAAGTGGCATGGAAGGGAAATAATGATATTTAAAGGGAAGAATATGCTTTTTTCTGCTGCACTTAATTCAAGATGTGGGCCTTTTAAATCAGCTTCCACTTGCTCATTCAAAGTAAGAAGGTCAAGGAACATCTTTTAGGCTCCTCTAATATGCACTATTTTAGACATGAACTGATTCAAATGACATACAATTGAAGCATTCTAAATTTTGGCCAAGGTCAACCTGACCAGAAAAGATTAACTTACCATGAAAGAAGACAAAGGTTAGCCTCCTCAGGTTAGCTAAACTACCTTCATACAGTATTTCCTACAGAATTTACCATCCTTTTGAGGTGGTGTAATTCACAGCACTTCAGTCTTTTGTGCTTCCAAAGTTAAGAAATATTTGTCTGAAATCAGAATAGATTTTTTGGCTCTTATTGATGGCCAGGGTCTTGGTTTACTCTGCTGTTTACTGAACTCTTCATCACAGGTTAGACGGGCTCAGAGATCTGAACTAGCTCATCGCCAAAGGCTCTCATTAAATGTTCAACCATGGCTATGGAACAGAATGCTTTACATTTCAGATTAAATTTACATGGAATGACTGTAAGGATCAAAACAACCAAATATCATCCTCAATAGACCAAAGATCTAAATGTTATTTATGCTCTTCTATTTGCTCTTATGTTAGCGATTAAAAGATTAATGAGGGCTTTAAGGAACCCTTACTGTACATTAAAGTTGTGTGCACAAATGAAGACATGGCTAAAATAGGATTAAGGCATTCTTTGAGGGAAGGTCGTTGCCCCGTACACCCAGGACTGGTAGACCAGGACATTATAGACTAGTAGTTGATGTATGGTTGGACACTTGCGGAAGAAGAGTGAACTCTGACCAGCTGGTGAATCATTCTTGCACACTCACAGGATTGAGTGCGGATCCTTCTGTACTTCATCATGTATGGCAAATATAATGGTCAAATTTTTAAATTTTGCATTTTGGGTCAGGTTTTCTTTCTTACATTAATGGTAAAATTTAAGTTTTAAATAAGGCCCTGACTGTGACCACCTCAGTTCACAGTTTGTGTAGGCCTGCATGGTGCACATTTAAAGTTTATTCTTCAGTTCTGCTGGAAAAAAAGCACATTTTAAAGCACATGAATCTCCTCTTTTACCCCAACTGAAGAACCTTTCATCGTTGACGACATCAGGTAGACACTAGCCTATATTCTGTGGATGAGCATCTCTACTCTGCATCTAAACAAATAGGTATGAAGGAAAACGAATGAGAAATTCTGCAAATAAACCTCTGTAACCTCAGTTTAAGTGCATCACCACAAGCAGCTCTGCAGACACACAGCTATGTACGCCTCATTTTATCTAAAGCAGCAGCAGCACTTACATGGAGGTGATGTTCTGGAAAAGGTCCTCGATGCCCCCGCTGCTGTTCCCGGCGCTCCCGGTGACCTGGAAGGACAGCAGCGGGAAGAATTTGCTGCTGTCGGACTTATTGCAGTAGATGTCCGTGGGCGAGCAGGTGCAGGTGGGCGGACAGTCCGGCAGGGAGCTCAGGTAGTTGTGAAAGAAGACGCTGAGCAGAAAGAAAAGCCTCCAGCAGCAGCAGATCCTGGGAGAGCGACGGACGCCGAATGCGCCAAAAAACGCACCGAATCCATCCATGCTGTCACGATTCAAGTCCCCAGATTTGTTCACAACTTTGCAGCGCAGAAGAGAGAAAAAAATGAGTCAAATCCTCCTGTTCAGAGTCCGCTCCGGGGGAACGGGGGTGTGTGAACGCTCCCACCTTATTTCTCACACCAGAGTCTAAATGTTAAAAAAAAACAACACACATCTCCCTTTATGTCTGTGCGGATCCATATGCGTGAATATGTGTGTGTGTGTGTGTGTGTGTGTGTGTGTGTGTCTGTCTCTTTTCCACATG
>JAJHUR010118334.1:0-13096 GCA_027495735.1 Lutjanus campechanus
GTCATTCGCCAAAGATGGTCTTCAAAAGACAGATTAACGTGTCTCTTTTTGAGTCAATCTGACAAAGTCTTTATGTTATTAACTATAAGGTAATTAGGCTAGCAGGACTACATTGTTAACAGTTTATACATAGTTAATTGTAGATAATTGCATTTGCAGACACAATTGCCAGGGTGACAGATTTTTGCCAGAGGTGGAAATCCAAGCAACCTGTGTTGTCACCTCAAAACAAAACATGTCCATGAATATGAGCTTTGTTTGACAGTGTGCCCCAGCTCGCCAAGTACGTCACTCATATTTGTGTGGCACTTGCTTAAGAAGGAAGAACTTCCCTCCCTCATATAAATCTCACACTATTGAAATTATGAGAGCAAATATTGGGATGCCGTATACACAGTATTGGCCAAACTGCTTAAGCTGCTTAAGTTATTTTGGAAATAACTTTATTGTAAGCCATTTCAATGTAACAAATACAAACAAATACAACATTTTCTTTGCATTTCAAAAATTTTTGTAAGATTAAAAAAACAAAGACATTTGACAACTAAATGTTTCTTATAGTAGGTCTTACCTATGTATTACGCACATTTCAAGTGCCTCAGTGATTGTGGACTTTTGGAAGATGTTGCATGTTTAGTAAATCAGGACAGGTACTATTGAAGCAGTGTTTTAAGACGTAGCAAAAGTGTTGCAGTAAATCCATCAGTGAAATGAGAAACTACATAGATGGAGGTGTTTGTATAAAATGAAAAACCTCTTTATCTCAATATTATTATTGGTAAAAATGCCATTGTCAACTTAGCAATATATAGGAGCCCATACCATTGCAAATTGTTTAGTTTTGATTTGGAGATAAAGAGAGGGTTTTTGACTGTTGTATGCGATTAATTCAGCTGTATTAAAATGATATGATTAGTAGAAAAATATTTTTTCAAAAGTTTATATTATAAAGTATATATTTGTGGAAAGGATTACCGCGACTCCCAGCCTTACCAAGCGGCTGCCACAGAAAAGACGATGAATCATGCAAAGGAACAGACTGTGTTTGTCTGTCTGTGTTACTTTAGAGAGTTGTCAGGGTTGAACAGGCTCTCCTCATCCTACACCACAAGCTGCTGGGTGTCGTCATGCTCTACAGTCCCAGATGTAGTAATTCACAGTGGGTACTAAGTGACAACAGGACTTACCACCATTTTTTCTCGTGTGGAGCTGGAGATGCCTACAGTCTCATAAGAATTGCAATATTTTTCAAAGAACTGTTCCTTGGCAGGTTGGAAACCATTCAAAGTGAGTCATTTTCCACAGAATACAGGATATTGAGTTGTGCTTTTGGGGTCTGCACCAAATATAGAAAATGAAGTGGGTTTATGTGAGGTACCCATCCATAGTCAAGGGTATTACCTTCAGTAGATGATGGTTGGCACACCACCAGTTTGGAGAAGCAGAAAGGAGTACCAATGCAGAAGCTAAGCAATGTACTGCTGTGGACAGAGTCAGCAGCAAAACATATTTTAGCCACCTAAAAAAAGACCCAACTAAAAAAAATATGTAATATTTAAGTGTATGCTATATTTGGAATGTTTTCACCACTTAATCTTGCTGTCTAGAGTCCCTTTTCCGACAGGGTACAACTGTAATATAAGTCAAATGTAACTCTCTCCAAAGCCACTAGACAGCGTTAGCAAAAAATGTTCAATTTACCTCGCAGAACATCCAAGTTGCTGATTTACTGCTGCCATGATTGGTTACTTTGTTTGTGTTGCTCTGTGACTAAGGTTTTCTAAAGTATTAGTTCGGATTCACAAAAGTCACACAACACAAACAAACTCACCGATTGAGGCAGCTGTAGATCAGCATCTCCTGTGTTCTGCAAGGTAAAATGACACAGTACATTGCCTGTCTTCCTGCACTGGCACTGCTGCTTCTTCACAATTATGAAACGTTACCTTTATTGCCTTGAGTCAAGAAATTAATATTTGTTGCTAAGAATACACACCAGATAGTTCTATCTAGATCTCAATAGCTGTGTGTGGGATAACCTAATATAGTGGTTTTGGTAATCTTAGTACCATAAGCAACTTGAAAAGAAAATCTGAGCCACAGTGATTAGTCAGTTGAAATGAATGTTATTAGAAAGTCCATCGTGCTGTGTTGGTGTCAGATGTTTTTTTTTCTCCACTCATAAAGTGACCCATGAACCATCCCCTCATTGTCATTGCTTCTGCCGACAGCTTGTCTCAGGGTAAAACTGTGATAGCACTTAGTGGCTTGTATTTCAAAGTGCTTAACAAGAATATGCATCATTTAACAGAATTTCAAAACGGCTGTTAAGCCACACAGCAGGCAATTAGCTAAAACAGAGATGGGTGATAATTGTGATTTTCACAAGTAGATACCTTTTCATATCATACAGAGCTATTTATTTCAGTGTTAGCGTTAGAAATACTGCTTGATGCAGGGTTAACTTAACTTTTCAGAGATCACAAAAATGTTGAGTTTTTTTCCATGCTGCCTCTGCAGCCAATTTTACAGTCAACACTGATGAAGTTCAGCTCTAATTGTGGAATGAACCAGCCGCTTTGGCCAATGCAAACCAATTTTCCCCCTCCTTTCTTTGTGGCTCCCAAGATGCTGTGATGGCAAGAGGTAGCTGTCAGAATCAATCACAGAATTTTGTAGCTTAATGTCCAATTAGTATTCCAAGGTCCTTTAAATAAGCAGTTTGTCAACATTGTCAAGCGCCCTGCACTGTTGCGCTTGTCCTTGGCATATGGGCCAATCAAAATTTGATGAAGCATCCAATCAACACAGATCACAGGGAGCCAGCCAGTGTGTGTGTCCATGTCACAGTGTGTATTAATTTGATTTATAATCCTCGGTGTGTGCATGGACTGCGTCATGGAAAGCCAGGAGGCCAAGAACACAATGAAACTCCTGGCCCTTGTCTTTATTAGCTTGGCTGCCTGCCTGCTCCAAGGAGAGAGAGGGAGAGGGAGAGATGGAGGAGGATACTCATCCTCACATGGTGGCATTAGGATGCAAGCAGTTAGGCAGGCAGACATGCTGGCAGGTAGGAAAATGGGTAGGGTAGGGCCAATGTAAAAAATTTCAAACCAGTTTGATATTACGTCCAGTACTGGACTAGTAACACTGGATTTTACTTCAAGGCGATGCTCATGACTCAGCTGCCTCTCAGGGGATAATGACAATAATGACAGCCCATGAATCAGACTGGAGTTGCAAGTTTACCACAACATGTTCCTGAAAATGTATCACAATAAAAGACTTAAGAAACAAAGGAGTTCTGTCCACTAAAATGCTACAGGGCATTTAATTTGAAATCCCATGCACAAAGTGTTGAATTTGAACTAACAGCATAATGCAGTATCCTTCACAGGGCAAATGTGAGTGGATCAAATGAGGCTTTTGAGGCTTCCATCTTCTACATTACTGACTGTACTGACAAACAGACTAGCTAGTTCACCAGAATAGAAAAGAGTCAGGTGCAGGGTTATATTAGAATGAATGAATGAATCAATCAATCAATCAGTCAATCAATCAGTTTTAATTTTGTTTCATGCACGAGCAATGTGCCCAGCCCAAACAGACTAACAAGACACTGTTATTTAGAAAACAGACCAGAAACCAGAGTAACAACATAATTACAATTAATGATAAACAAATAAACCATCCAGTTTTTGTCCAAGCTTTAGAAACAAAGCTAAATAATCAACCTTCATCATCAATAATCATCATCAGTGCACCAGAACATTTCTGGATTTTGAACAGACATTTCATTGAATATTAGTATTCTTAACTTGTCATAAAAAGGACAGCACAGAAGAAAATGTGATTCATTCTCAACTTAAATCCTAAATCACACAGTTCACATTACCTGTCATCCTCGTGGATGGTTTTAAATCTACCAACTTAAAGGTTCAGAGGAAGGATTCCTGTTCCCAGCTGTGCAGCCAAATACCTTTGAGGCCTTGTTAAGTTTGCTGTAACACAAAATTCAGGGCCATAATTGTGCTTGGTTTGAATATACGTTTGTAATTTTGGTTTTAACAAAATATCATTTAACCATTTTGCTTCAAATCTGCCCATTAACTTTCTTCTTGTGCTTATGCTGCATGTTAAATAATTACTATACAGGTATTGTAACTCAGCTTCCTCAAATATATCACGAATCTCTTTAACCCATGGAGAGTTGTGCAATTTACCAAAGAAAAACCCTCTTATTTACCCTGTTTTCTGTCACTTTATTGTAGCAGGAATCAAACCATATCACCCTGAACAGCCAAAATAGGAAGAAACTAATGAATGCCTAAAAAACAGCATGCAGCTCTGTTCTGTATGGAGTCTGCTACTTTACATTCTTTAAAGCCCCATATCCCTTAAGCATAATTTAATATAGGAGAGACACATGTATCATAAAGTTGAGAATAAGTAGAATATCCATACTGTACACATGTTAAACTTGTTGACAACAGACCCTAATTAGAGTTGTATTGAAAAGGAAAAAGGATGAGGTTATTGTTAATTAACTTTCCAGCGATGTATTTCACAAGCTAGTTGGCAACTTGGCTCTGCACCACCATCTGCTCAGGTGTGCTACATACTCTGTTACAGGTGCTGCAGAGACCGCCCACATTTCCCATCAGGCCTACTAGTGCGGGTGCACAACAGGAAACTTGACAAACTACTCAGTAATTTAAGTTTGGTGTTTTGTGTTCCAAAATGCAAATGTTATCTTTTGTTAGTGTTTGTAATGAAGATTGTGGTGGTATGTTGGTAACTGTCATTTTTGGGCTGGTTTTATACTTCTAACCATGAGTGAGGTGGCTGTTACGTTTCATGAGTCCAGCTGTAATTTACATCTTTATGAGTTCTTGATTCCTGCAGTGAATATCGTTTAAGAGTTTACATTGCCAGGAGCTACGTCCTGTCCCCTTATTACCGACCTAAATGTCTCATAATGACAAATGCCCCTTCTGTCAGTTAGTGTAAAATCAAACGAATTTGAGCTAGTTCTGGATCAGCAAAACTGAAAACCAACCCAACCCCAGAAACAGGCATAGCTTGACAAGAGAGAAATACAAGGTCGCAGATCGGTAGACCAAGTTACCTCCTGCTATTTGATAACAGTGCTGTAGGTGTCTGTGTGTGTGTGCGTGTGTGCGTGTGTGTGTGCGTGCGTGCGTGTGTGTGTGTGCGCGTGCACGTGCGTCTGTGTGTTGGTCATAGCTTGTTTAGTTTCTTTTGTCCTGCCTGGTGCAGTGCGCACAGAATTTCTCCTAAACGGAGCTCTTAGTGATCTTGCCGTCCTGCAAAATTGAAGTTACACAGGAACAGATGCACAAACACAACGTTAAAGCTTTGCTGTTACAGAGATACTCTACCCCACATTGTGAATGACATTTGACCCTAGTGACTGAGCAGTCTTGTCACTAACTCCAGGTAACACACCCTGACAAACTTGAATTTGATGCCAATACACACTTCTCTAGTAATTCTCCACCCCTCTCTCTCTTGGTATGGTAAATAAATAATCTTCATATCCATTATCCTTTGTAGCAGTTAAGTCAATCACTAAGAATGCACACTTTGTAATTATGCCTTAGTCTTACTGTACATTGACATATTTTGCTCCTGTTTGTTTGTTTCACCTATGTTTGTGTTGGTGCTGGTCCACATGTTCTGGAGGATTTCAGTGTACTGGACACATGCAATGTTGTGAAAGAATTCATATTTTCTGCTATTGTGCACCTCCAGTTTCATCATACAGTTCACCTGTACACTTAAACATTGACAGCTGTACATGTAGATTTGTTAGAATTACTTTACCTATGAGCAGAAAATAGTTAACCAGCTAATATTACGTAGTGCAATGGCAGAAACCCCACTCAGCATCTGTTCTGCAGGCTTTTATTTGACGAAGCTCGGCTGGCCGGCTCCACTCCTTGTCAGCATTCCTTGCTGGCTCCCTCTCGTCCTGGGCCTAAGAACCGTCTCTGTCCGGTTGTCCAAAGATCTGTTGCATGTGGTGTGATCACCAACACAAGCCCAGTGATCTGAGCTGAGCTAACTAGCTGAAGACAGTTAGCAGCAGTTAAGCTAATGGTCAGCTTACTTTAACAAGTAAATCTTTCTGTCAGTCAGGAAAGTCTGTAAATCGCAAAGAGTTGATGCTGAGCAACTGGAGGATAAGGGAAAAAAATTCAGAAAAACAGAAGACATTTTCATTGTAAAGCACAATCCAGTTTCCCCTAAATCAGTGACATAATTGGAGGTTTGTAAGTAAATTTTTTGCACGTAGCCTGTTTTTGTGCAATATCAGAATTTAAATGCAAAAAAAAGCTGTTGCTTTATTAGGGAGAAGGACCTGAAAAAGGTCGCCAGGAGCTTCATAGAAAGTGAGCCCCTTTTAGGACTGGGGGTCCCCCGGTAGAAAATAAATTGAGTATTGATACAGTGGATGATGCAGGATGCAGGGCATCAGTGCCTACTTCATCATAATCATCATCATCATCATCATCATCATCATCATCATCATCAAGGTCGTCATAGAAATAATGTGACAAGCTGATGGACATGTAGAGACAGAGAGTCTGGCAGATGGTCATACAGGAATGCTGCCAGGTAGACAGACAATATAGAGAAAGAAATCAACAGATGTCCATAGAACCAGACAGCAACTGACACGGCCACATAGACAGGATAGGAAATGTACTTTTCTGAGGTTGTCAATGACACTTGAATTAGGTCTGTGGAGGAGGAAAAAAAGGTTTGAAATTGAAAGAGAGCAGCAGTGCTTCAGTAAAAGCTGGCGCTTTTTCCTTCCTTGGCTGTGTCATCTTCTCTGTTTGCCCTGGAGCGCCTCTTCTCAGCATCAGCCTCCATGTCAGGGCTCATCTCACAATCTCTTGCTCTTTTTATCCTCATCCCCCTTCCCGAGCCTATCTTTTTCAGCCTCCTTTCAAAGGTCATATGAAGAATAGAATCTTATTTTGTTCTATCCTGTAGACAAATGTTTACAGATACAAGGGGTGGGTAGAGAATGTAATGCAGTAAAGAAAGAAAACAAAGAGAGAGCTTCCAAATATATCGTCAGTTTGTGCTAAATGTGTTTATTATCATACCTACATTTGTGTTTACTCTTCTTCAAATCATCAAAGGTTTGTGTTTGTGTATGTGTGGAGAGACCTGCTGTTTAGTGTAGGAGGCAGACTTGTCTGTACGTCACGCTGAGGGCAAAATGATGAACTTTGATTCAGCAGCATCATCTTCCAGATTAAAGTCTTTGGGGCCATGCCCTCCCTTCAGCCCAAAAACAGCCAGTGATTTTGTGTGTGTGCGCTTTGGGTTGTGGGCAAAACAAGACACTTGAATATGTGGCCTCTGGGAAGCACATTTTTAGAAACCAAACTACTAATCAATGAAATGAGACAATAATTAAAAGATTAATTGACAATGAAAATAATCATTAGTTGCAACCCTAATAATCATGTAAAAGACAATTAGCGATTGATTGATTGATTGATAGCTCGATTGATTTAAGATTTAAAGTAAGCAAAGGACCAGGGCTTTCAGGGCTCAAAAATAAGCATTTCCCAGGGCAAGTGAAATGCCACCTTGGGCTCTTAACATCTAGCAGCTCAGTAGAAAGTTGTAAAAAGATTTTTTTTTTTTTCAGAGCTGCTGATGGAAGTAGCTAAAGAGTGAGCCATAATATTCCAAAAAAATTGCTGGACTGCCATAACAAGAGTTGGTGGCAGCGCACTTGCATTATTTGATTATTATTTGATAATTGCAAATAAATAAATTTATGAATACATTTCTATAGTAGCAAGTAAAATTTGTTGAATTGAATCCTGTAAAAAAGTAGCATTCTGATCCATTTGCCTGACCATTCAAGTGGGAAAGAAAACATGAATGCTGAACCCTGTAAACCAAAGTGAAGTGGTTTTTAACAAGAGGAAATTTTCTACCTCACCAGCTAGGTTATAGATTTTAGATTTAGATTATAGAAATGTGTTTTGTTCTACAGTGTCTACAGTGTATATATTTGTTTGGTGACTTACATAGTTTTAGTGTCAGCTTGACTAATTCCAGGGACAACAGCTGTTCTACATGACATCATATTAGGCTAAAATTCTAATTATATCAGTGTAAAGTAAAATTGTGATGAAAATTTAAACATCACTATCCAGCCATAGCTATGGTGCTGTTATTTTGAGGCACAGCCATGAGGAGGATGAAGGATTTGTGTCTGACTGGTGGATATTTAATATCTTCTAATATGTTGTTTTGTTGTCCTTTTTTTTCTCAGATGATGAAGCATGCCTGGGACAGCTATAGACAGTACGGCTGGGGTCACAATGAGCTGAAGCCCCTCGCCAAGAAAGGACATTCCACAAATATCTTTGGTAAGCCAGACAAACCCCTCTCTCCCACTGCTGTCTGTGCCCATTGGCAGTTTGCTCACACTGTTGTAAATCACACATGGATGCATGCATGAATGCACACGCACACTCTGTCTTGCTCACACTCCAGACACATACACACACACACATACACACACACACACGCCCTGTCTTTTCTCTTGTGGACAAGGTTATGTGATAATGCCTCCGGCAGGATGTATATCACTTTGGAAAGAGTGTTTGCAAACAGAAGCACAAGATCACTGAAACCACCAGTAGATAACACACATCACTGCAATGCTAGATAAAAGAAGATCAGAACATGTATTTGAAGTACTGGTAACATTTTATTGGTCTTTATCTAGTCTATAAATCTATGGAGCAGTTATTTTGTTAAACAATGGAGCTGGATTCATATGCACACAATCATAGTATTAGCTCTTAATAAAATGTCCCTATATACATGCCTATAACTAAAAATGATCATATTTGTTAATATTTAAACCTAAATAAATCTGTCATCCAGTAAAATGTTACAGCATTGACTTTGCATTAGACAGCGGGAGTACAGACACTTTATGAGGTCTTTGTCAGGGTCCAGTCACAAGGGAAATTCCTGTTTGTAGAGAGCGAAACTTTGCCATTGGCAGTGATCATTTTTTTAGCAGAGAGGTCAATTCAATGCAGCCTCTCATCTATGATTTGTGTTTTAGAGGCTGTTTTTTGATATCCACCTCTGCAGCTGCCATCTGTGATAACACAGACAACTTGGACTGCACTTGTTGCGGTGGGAGAAAATGACTTTTAAATGACTCCTCATAGTTACTTTGATCAAGACCTATGATTTGTTGAAATTGCAAAGTGTTTTTACATTTCATAGAAGTCTTTAAAATGATCAAATTATGGCTTCTTGAAAAAATGCTAAATGGAAGAATCCTATGATCATATCGTATAACTTTGTTTAAAATGAGTGTAGACTAGGGATGGGTATAATTAAGATTTTATATCTCTATTGATACCACTTATTGACACCAATACTTGTCAGTACTCTTGTCAATACTGTTTTAACAGGGTAAACTGGTAATTGGGGTTCGGGGCTGTGATCATCTCCTTGAGCCAAGGAAGAGCAGCTTGTCATTAAAATGAGAATAGCTGGCCTGGTTCACCTTAAAAAGGTCAGTCCACCTTCAGTGAGCCTGGGTAAAGTCGTCACTGCTTCAGAGCTATCTCCCTTCAACAGCATTCAAGACACGGAAACTTGTCTTTGGGGTGCAGGGTACAGACTGAATGAGGAGAAAGTCAGTGAATCAGAGAAAGAAAATGTTATTTCCTGATTTTTTCAATGTGGTTATGTTCTAAGCACAAATAAACAAGCCTCGTACTGCCACACAACCTTGTAGCTACTCGCTGCATCGCCTGTGGTCTTTAGAGTGATTAAACAATGCATAAATACTGGTAGCAGCATTGTTAGTCCAGATGCTTATCAGTATTTTGGAACTGACCAGTCAGGAACGGGTACCAATTTACTTCTGGTGCTTGATACCCATCCCTACTGTAGACCAGGGCTGTCTGCCAAACATCAATGTTTCAGATCATCACTCAGTAAAATCACTGCACTTTTCTAACTGTGTAAATGTAGCAGGCATCTTATGATGCCCATCATATAGGGTGGCATTTTTCACTTACTGGGGATTGTTGCTTATAGTGTGTGCGCACTGTCGCCTTTCTGTATTCCTCTCTTTTCATGATTGAAAGAATTATTTGAACATCAGAATTAAAGCCACTACAAGGAACAGCTACATAGAAACAACCAATTTTCTCACAGAACATCTCATTAATATATGCAGGTCATATAGAGGCGTGAGTATTAATTTGAGACTGTTACATAACCAGTTAAAAACTCCTTGTAATAGCTTTAAACGATTATATCAATAGATGCATTTGAAAATTCTTTTTGAAAATTTAAATTCTAAATAATCAGTGCTGACAATCCCACATATATCAAAAATTGGTCTTTGCTTAGTGTGAATCCATGCATGTGAATATGTTGCTTAATGCTTTTTTTTATGAAGATGCACGAGTTGCCAGTTTGATTTGAGTGTTTTCCTGCATGCTGCTTGTGTGTTTGTGCCTTGTGTGTGTGTGTGTGTGTGTGTGTGTGTGTGTGTGTGTGTGTGTGTGTGTTGTGAGGATGCATGCTTATGAGGCTTTTGTGTCAAATTGGAATGTTCCGTCTGGCAAATTGGCCAGAGGCGACTCTGTTATTTTATGAGCTGCTGCTAAATGGTATATAGATGCTGCTTGTGCGTGTTGGTGGTCTTGTGTGTTGACTGTTCATCTGCAGCCTGTCTTTGTGTTTTTCTCAGTGTCTGTTTGTGTGTGTTCTCTCCTGCCTCCTTGTAATGGTTGACTCTGTGTATCCGTAGGTTATTAGTCACAGGGTGGCCAGTTGAACACAAGCAAGACACAAGGCAGAATCAGCCCTCACACTCTCCACAAAACACACGTCCATTATTGATGTGGCATATCCTGTCTTCCTACAGAACTTGGCAAGTGTGTGCGTGTATGTGCTTGAAGAGAGTAGCACAGACAAGAGAAAGCAAAGATGCAACAGACTCTTGTTGGTGTGTTTCTGTAACAATTAGGGGCATTGACAGCTTGTACCAAAGGGACACACACTCGCACAAAGGCTGTATGATTGGATGGAACCAGGGATTGCTGATTGACTGTGAATTGTGGATTTAAATCATTTTGATGTGTTGTTTTCAAGTGAACCCTACTGCAATATACGTGGATGGTAAAGCCAATTTAGGAACGTATACTCATTTTAACTTTACCATTTTCAAACTGACCATAGGGACTAAAGAAAGGAAAGATTTCCCTTTGCTGACCAAGTTGGCACAGAATTGACCTGCGTCAGGCTAGAATTGAGACGCCTTCCTGCCTGACACAAGCATTACATACACACAGCAGTTTGCATACCGTTTGCCTCTATTAAGAATGGCTGCCATGTAGTTGTTAAAAGAGACAAAGGAGAAAGCTGTGTGTGCCTGCTCCTTGGCCTTACAGCTCAGTCTTAATCTGTCCAGAGAGAAGAGGAGGCCAGAATGGTAACAAGAGGACTGTGGCTCTCATTGTGGCACCAGGCTCAGATAACCTTGAGTTCACTGCTTGGCCCTGTTTTGTCCTTTTTTTTTTCTTTTTTCTTCTCCTCTGTGGAGAATGAGTAGAGCTGATTTTGAGTACAGATACAAACACAGCCTTTGTCTTGAGGGTAAGCAGTTCAAGCAAGGATAACGCATGGCCTTGTAACGGAAACACAGTTCAAGCTGGGTTAAGAAAAGCCGTGGTTCAAGCTGTATCAGACGCAGCCAGCAAACCACCTTGGTTCTTGGTCCTCGTTTCTTGAATGGGGAATCACTGATTTTTCAACATGTCATATTCATTCATCTTATTATTTACAAAAAAAAGTAGTAAAAAAAGAAAAAAGTAAAAACACTACCATGTAAATAAAACCTACAAAAATGTATCTCAGGCTTTCTTAAAGGGATAGTTCTGAGTCTTTGATGTGAGGTTGTATGAGGTACTTCTCCGTGGTCAGTGTGGTTTGGTCCCCACTTTAGAGAAGTAGAGAGGAATACCTGCATGGAAGTGAAGCAACAAATTATATTTTAGCTATTTAAAAAAGGCCCTCTTAAAGTAAGTTTAAAGTACTCTGCATGGAGATTATTTTTACCACTTTGCTGTTAGACAGCCTTTTCTGACGGAAAACCACCGTTAAATTAATATTGCTCTCTCTCACTCAGCCAGACTCCTTTGGTTTAGAAAAAGGACTTTTACCTCGCAGAACATGGGAGTTGCTGGTCTACTGCTGTCTCAATCTTTAAGTTTGTTTGTGTTTATAGTGTATAGTGTGAGTCCGAACTAACCTTTTAAAACACTGAAAGCACGCAACAGTACAAATTAACATATGGAGATGGTGGTAGACCAGGCACTCCCTTGTTTTGTAAGATCAAATTACTTATTTTGACAATGTAGTGTGTTTTTTTTCCAGAGAGTCATCATTGGCTTATGTGATGGTAGTTTCCCATCAGAATTGTAAGTGGACCCTTTTTTTAGGTAGTTGAAATACATTTTGCTGCTGACCCTGTCCACAGCAGTATGTTGCATAAGTTATTCAACGGGACTTCTGATGCTGCCCCAAACTGAAGGCGTTAAAGCTTCAGTTGGTAACTTGAACAAAACTAACTTATTGTGTTATTTCATAAAACTGTCCATATGGCCACAGAGTAAAATGTGAGACTTGTAAAATGTGGGAATAAGCAGCTCCATTGGTCCCTCCTACTGCCCCTACAGCGATTTGCAAAAGTCCACCGTGACCGAGACAAAACAACCAATCAGAGCCAGAGCAGCGCCTGACGGAGTGTCTGACATCTGTCAATCACTCCACACAGACTCAGCGACACGCCCCTCCCTTCGCTCGCCCTGCCGCCCGTCTGCCGGTAGAAGCAGAGGGGGTGTAGTCTTCATCGGAGCTCTGCCGCTCGGTCTCAAAACTCTAACATATCAACAAATAGGCAACATGTCACACATCACAAGCATAGACTGTAAATGAGCTTCTCTTTTACTGGCAAACTAGGCTACTCTAATGTCCTAAATACTGTAATACC
>JAJHUR010118335.1:3149-49758 GCA_027495735.1 Lutjanus campechanus
TAAAACAATAAAAACTTACATTTGGGTTCCTACTATTTTTTTTTAATTTACTTTCTTTATTATGCACAACTCTTATTGTGGTTTCCATGCAAATGCAAGTTAAATAAGAAGGTATAGTATTATTAATGACATAACTGCACCTTTGACCAATCTGTAGCTACCAAAGCTACGCAGAAACAACCACAGAACATCACGCTGAGGGCAGTTACTCACATCACTGAGCTGCTCGTTTACTTTGCGCGCTTGGACATACATCTGCATGTCAGGGAGGCACATCCACTGGTGCAGATACTTGCGGTAGTTAATGCCGCTGACAGTGGACTGGGTGTTACGGGCAGACAGGATCTCCAGCATGTCTGGTGGGATATGGTTCTTAGCCTTGGTCTTCTCATAGTTCTCCTTGTACAGACGCTGTAAAGATGGACAACAGATTCTTTTTTTTATCTCAGTAGTGACACAAAATGCTGCATAGTAGGATGAATTTTAGCTGCTTGTTTGTTAAAACAGAGATATTCTTACATTGCAGCTTCTGTATTCCTAATTTATTTTAAAAATGCAGACAAGTGGAAGATGAAATGACTCAATTTAACTTACATCCAGGACCAGCTTGCCAGCTTTGACACAACGAGCAGTGGCAGGATCATCCTCAAGAGACTTGGGCAGACTGTAGAGGGATTTGAACTTCTCGTAGTCCTCCTTGTACTTCACCTAAAAGAGCAAGAAGATTCCAATTGTCTCGTAAAGTTAATTGCATAGAAAATCCCAACATAGTAATAACACGGAATGAAATTAACAGAGCTCGAAGTTGAACTTACGTTGCTGAGAATGATCTTCTGGTTTTTGGCGTGTTGCAGGGCATGTGAGTCATGTGGAATCTGGTAGCTCTTGGCTTTGATTTTGTCCCAGGCAGAAGTGTAGTTTTTCTGTTGACAGATAAACCACAACATTATCAACATGATGACGAGTGTGAACAAAAAATCATTGAGGGTTAGACCTGATTTACAATAATGTTGAGTGAACAGTTTAAATGATTTAAAAGATGCAATATCAAAACAAAAGAGAAAAAATAATAAAAAAATAAAGGTAAAATTAAAACAGCTTAAACAAACATATGAATACTGTTCATAAAAATACATACATATAGACAGACAGACAGACAGACAGACAGACAGATAGACAGATAGACAGATAGATAGATAGATAGATAGATAGATAGATAGATAGATAGATAGATAGATAGATATGTTTATCTTTACTTACGTTGCTGAAGAAGTGCTTGAAGTTGTGGCATCTGGCATAGTCATGGGTATCCAGAACAGTGGTGTACAGGTGCTTCTCCTTATGATAAGCCTCCCTGTAGTTGAGCTGTCAGTGACAATAGTTTGATTAATGCACTCAATTAGGCATTTTGAACTCAAACATTATATATCTGTTTTTTAAAAGTCCAGTTCACTCACCTCACTGGCCCAAGTGTGACCCAGGATAGCAGTCACATAAACTGGTGTGTCTGTCACAATGGAGTAATTGTTGAATTCTTTCTTGGCTTCGTCTCTGTATTTAAGCTACAAGGAAAGATATTATGAGTAAATGATCACATCTCCACAAATGATAAAATTAATGGTTGGTTCTAAAATGAAAATCTTCAATTGGCCATACATCATAAATAATAGTTTGAAAGGTTTTGATCTTGTTACTCACATCACTCTGCAGCTCGTAGGACTTCTTGGCACGAAGAATCTCTGGTGTGTCCCAGACATAGCAACCAATACCCTTCATCCAGTTCAGGTCATCCTTGTAGAACACCTATTGAATACAGCAGCAGCAAAGAGCACAAATTTATATGTTCAATAATGGAGAGAACACCTGGATTTTTGTATAATCTCTTGCTTCCAAACAGATTAATCTATTATTGTATATACTATATATTAAGTTGACCTCTAATGCTGTGCAGATATAATAAATTTTTGTCTTAGAATAGAGTTGACAACAAAAATATTTTCACTTCAAGAAACAACTTTGTACCAACTTTGTAACTGCTCTTACAATTGATCTCAGTTTTAAAGGCCTTAAATAAAAAAAAAGCGTATATATAAAGATGGTTATTGAGTACACTGTACACGGTATAGCGAACATAAAATTTCAAAACACAGGCTGTTGCACAATACTCAAGTACAAGCAGAAGATGTGCACCCAAAGAAGGACCTACATCACTGAGAATCTCGTTGGTCTTGCGGGCACGAATAGCGTCCTCCTGATCGGGATGGCAAGTCCACTGGTGCAGGTAGGTACGATAGAGGACATCGCTCAGCATGTCCTGGCACCGCTTGGCTACCTGGTTAGCAATGACGTCGGGTGGGAGATGGGTCTTGGTCTTGGTCTGATGGTAGTCCTTGTGGTAGAGCCTCTGTGAAGACATGCGACCCATGGAATGTTATCAGCACTGACATTAACAATGTGAAAAAATTACACTTAAATGAAGTTTATGTGCATTATGACAATGTAAATCATAATCTCTAGTCATATAAGCAATTAAAATTCTACAAAATGCTACATGAAGAAGATCTGCTTGTCACACATCTTGTGTCCTTGAGTAATACTCATCATACAGCAGTTAATCTGGCCCAAGCATTTTTCAGACCATTTATCTGAAGACAAAGTAATCTTTTGACTATCAATTGTCTTCTTAAACACACAATATGTAAGTTCTGCCACTCAATAACAAAATATGTAGTTTGATGACATCTGAAGTAGCGTGGGATCATGGGAGTTTTCTTCATTGCTGATGAAAATCTATTTAACATAGGTTGATTATTTTTAGACATTTTAATGCAGATATGCATTATTATATTATAGCTTTAAATCCATAAAGGAATATCTTTCATGTTACAATTTACCAGAATTGTACAGTATATATCTTATGGTGTACATGGTATCTGTTTAACTAAATTTATGAATTTGACAATTGATTTTTATATGTAGCTTTATTTAACTTTATATATAGACCATTGTGAAGGTATCGTCATTTACAGTGGTGTCAAGATGTAAAAACAATGTTTGCAAATACAATTACATTCAGTTAAACAAGATCTGTAACAAGGCCTTTAAACAGCAGTTTTATTGTGCCTTAGGATTGAGATCTATAGAATAAATGTACAAACTATATCGATATCTTACCAGTCCTTTGTTCTTCTCCTGGTCTCCACAGCGCATCACCTCAGGGAAGTCCACCAGGGTGCCGGCCATGTAGTGACCCTTGGCCTTCTCATGGGAATCCTTGTACTTAACCTAGTAGGATGTGGAATAATAAAAGTCTCAGTGTTGTTTTACATACTGTGAGAAGAAAATATGAATTCATGTACTTTTGCCTTATCATCAGTGACTAGTAAAAAGAAGCACAAGACACTCACATCACTGGCGATGTCCCTGCCCTTCTTGCCGCTGAGAAGTGGGATGTATTCATGGTTCAGCTGGTAGCCTGTAGCCTTAGAGTCATCCCAATGTTGTTTGTAGAGTTTCTGAAATCACACATGGTAGACACAATGTTTAACACACAATATGTGATGTATGTTGAAGAATTAAAGATAAGATTAAATATTGTACATTACCTCACTGATGATCTTAGACACTTCCCTGCTGTGGGCCAGCTGAGGAGTATCCTCTGAACCAATGTAATGACCCTTCTCTGCATTGAAGGTCTCTTTGTACTTCAGCTACAGTGGGAGGAAAACAAGTGAATTTAGACTTGATTACTGTCTCTTGAAATTGAGCCGTTTAAATGTTAGATTGTTTACATACATCACTGAGGTTGGCAGCATTTGTTTTCGCCAAGAGAATCTCAGGGCGGTCCACAACCAGGGTGAATTTTCCAAAGCATTCTTGGGCGTTCTTCTTGTAGTGTCTCTGTGAGTGGAAGTAAAGCAACAAGGTGAGACACAATGAACTGACACAAAAATGGAACAAATGTGCTAAAAGAAGTATAATCAGATCCAATGACTGAATGCAATATGGTAAACTTACATCATTGAGAATCTCCTGGGCCTTCCTGACCTTGACATGGTCAACAGAGTCAGCTGCCACCCAGCCGCAACCACGGAGCCATTCCAAATCAGCTTTGTATACATTCTGAAGACAGAAACCAAGATACATGTTGGGAAGTTAAAGTTTGATTTTACCAGTCATATGTAGTTTGACACAGGGTTAACAGTAGAATGAAATGTGTTAGATAAGAAGAACAGGAGCAAGTAAGAGCACCAGTCGAAATAACAGGATGATTAAAAAAAAGAAAAGAAAAGAATTTTAAATAAAAATGGAATTAGGTATATAAAATACAACACCATACTAATACTAATAAAATACTAACACTATATAAATATATTAAATGTGGTATTTGTGCAAAAGTAGGAGTGACAAGTTTATACAGGGTATTGCAAATGATGTATCAGTTTTTTGCATGTACAGTAGGTAGAAAATAACACTGTACAAAATTTGTATAAGTTTAGATAAGGATCATGTGTAAGAGTAAAAGTTAAGTGACAAGTGTGCACAGAGTATTGCACATTGAGTATGAACCAGTCCTGGTACAACAGCAGCAGTCATGGTTGGTAGTGAATTTTTCAGAGAGCAGGTGAACATACATGCAATATGGGGTATTTAGTTTAAGAGAGTTGAGAAGATATAATGATTCTGTCAATTTATTGTGTGAATATGATAAATAAGTCCTAGGTTGGTGTGATTAGTACTCACATCACTCTGAAGATCGTAGGCTTTGCGGGCCTGGATGACATCGTTCTGGTCTGGCAGACAAGTCCACTGGTGCAGACGAGTTCTGTAGTTGTCATCATTGACTTGGATCTGGCATTTCTTGGCCAGTTCAAACTGCAGCATGTCGACTGGAAGGTTGAACTTGGTCTTGGACTTGTTGAAGTCCTTCTTGTACAGGGCATCACTGGCAATCTTGGCTGAGTTCAGAGCCAGCATGAGCAGAGGGTCATCCTGGACACTGAGGGCTCCGATGTGGTGACCGACCTGCTTACGGTATCCCTCAAGGTACTTATGCTACAGGAGACAGAAATCATTATCTCCACATTGTCCTGCCTTCTGTTAAATTCACAACATCTTTAATAAATGTTCTGATTATGTAAGGAACTCCCACTACTCACTCGACTCTGCACTTTAGTGGTTTGGATGCACTGCTTGATTGGCACAGCATCTCCAGGCATGAAGTAGCCTGTGGCTTTGATTGTATCCCAGGCTTTGGTGTACAGTTTCTGCAAGAGATGGAAATAGTTATTATAGGTTTATAATTATGTATAGCTATCAAGCAGATAATGACGCAGAATAATAGTGGTACAGGACAAACTATTATAATATCTAGCAAATACCTCCCATGAGGAGTCATCTTACCGGGTGAACATTCTTGGCCACCTCTCTGGCTGTGGCAAGAGTTGGAGTGTCAACCAGCGTGTACTTGGTCTTGTCCTGGTGCCAGGCTTCACGATATCTGGCCTGAGTACAATAAGAAATCAGAATTCAGTTACAAAAGAACCTAAAAGAGAGAACACAAAACATATCCAAACAGAATCTGGATAACAGAGTGTCATCGTCACCTCGTTGAGGACATCAGCAGCGTTCTTGGCACAGAGCAAGTCAACTCTGTCACTTGGAACAGTGAATTTCTGTTCATCCAACTTGACACGGTAGCCTCTCTGCAGAATAACAAGAAAGATATGTGGAATAAGAACCATAATTCAGCTAATTTAGCAAACTCATGCATTTTTATGATTTAAATAAATTATAAGATATTTTGAAATATTTCACAAATTAGTGGTTTCTATGATGAATTGTACTTACTTCAGCCAGGACCTTCTGTGCATGCTTCACCTTCATAACATCCACACACTCATGTGGCATCCATCCACATCCACGCAACCACTCCATATCAGCTTTGTACACAGCCTGAGGAAACAAAACAGGCAGATTGGGTTAGCGTGTTTCCATGACATTCAAAATGCATATAGATAATAATCACAATGAGTCTTTTTTGGATAAAATAATAGTATATATTATCAAAAGAACCAAGAAATATATGCTCATTGTTAAAGTAGTGTATGTGAATGATTACTGTCAACAAACACTGCCATAAACCTACATCACTCTGCAGATCATAGGCCTTTCTGGCCTGGACCACATCGTTGGAGTCTGGCAAACAAGTCCACTGATGCAAATACGTTCTATAGTTGAAGTCATTGACTTGGGTCTGGCATTTCTTGGCCAGCTCAAGCGTCAGCATGTCCACTGGCAGATTGAACTTGGTCTTGGACTTGTTGAAGTCCTTCTTGTACAGGGCATCACTGGCAATCTTGGCTGAGTTCATAGCAAGCATGATCAGTGGGTCGTCCTGGACGCAGCGAGCACCAATATGGTGGCCAACCTGCTTACGGTATCCATCATGGTACTTGTACTATAAGAGAAGAGATAAATTGCTAATGAAATGTCAGAGAGTACTGCAATTATGAGGCTGTTGTATTTAAACCGTATCCATATTTTTTCTTACATCACTGACGATATCTCTGGAAGCTTTAGCCTTTAGCACAGAGATAGCATCCTCCTTAATGTGGTAGCCTTTGGCCTTCTGGTCGTCCCACGCCTTTGTGTACAGTTTCTGCACAGAGCAAAAAGAATGATACAACAGAGAGTAAGACATAGTGTTGGCACATCAAAATTACTGTAATCTAGAGCTGCAATCATTAATTGAGTTATTGCTTATTAATCAACTATTTTATTAATCTAACATAGGCAGAACTGGTACAGTGCTTGTACTAATACAGACTTACATTGCTGATATTGACAGCATTGGCCTTGGACAGTTCAAAAGTGGGGGCGTTAGGTGGCAGGTGGATAGTGAGCTTCTCTTTGTCCCAGACTTCCCTATATTTCCTCTGTCAGAAAAAATAAAAACATTAACTTCTTTATTTTGACAAATGCAGATATTTGAACAAGATATTTAGTGTTAACTTCAAATTCAATATAGAAGGCCTTAAGCATGCCGAGAAATGCTATTACTCACATCACTGAGGTTGTCAGCATTTTGCTTGGACAAGACGATGGCTGGGAGGTCAACAACACTGGTGAACTTCACAGTGCTGGGAGGTTGGCGGTAGAGCCTTTCATTGAGAACATTCTGAGCATGTCTAACTTTGAGGACGTCCACGGAGTCGTGAGGTGACCAGCCGCATCCTCTCAGCCACTCCAGATCAGCTTTGTATACGGCCTAAGAGACAAATTTACTTTTATTATCATATATTATTGTACATGTCGTCTGACTGCTTGATGTCTCGTGAAGGGATGAAAGGAATTCCATCAAATATGGTAGAACATGCATAAAAACATAGTAAAAAACGCAGTAAAAACATAATTAAAACATAATAGAAACATAATTTAAGGATATTTCGATAATAGTTTTATACGGACGGATTTATACGGATAGACATTTTTGGTGTGACAATAAGGGTAGGATAAGAAGAACTAACAATAAACTACAAACGTGGCAAATAAACTTTACATGAACTTACATCACTCTGTAAGTCGTAGACCTTTCTAGCTTGAACCACATCATTGGAGTCTGGCAGGCAGGTCCACTGGTGTAAATGAGTTCTGTAGTTGAAGTCATTCACTTGCTGCTGGCATTTCTTGGCAAGTTCAATTGTCAGCATGTCTACTGGCAGGTGGTACTTGGTCTTGGTCTTGTGAAAGTCTTTCTTATAGATGTTGTCACTGGAGATCTTGGCTACATGAGCAGCCAACAGAATCAATGGGTCGTCATTAACGCTGAGGGCACCGATGTGATGGCCGCACTGCTTGCGGAAACCAGCCTTGTATTTGTACTGGAAATTTGAGATAGAAATATTTTGATCAGTTTCATAATACAAATCATTGCAAATGAAGGGAATATGTTTAAAAGAGTGGTGCATACTTACATCACTGACGATGTCCCGGGAGGCCTTGGCTGCGAGAACAGAAATAGCATCTTTGGGAAGGAAGTAGCCTTTGTTTATGGCCTCCATAAAGCCTTCACGGTAATATTTCTGAGGAAACAAGAATAACGCTGTTAGGGTGTCTGACAAAGACTGTGGTAAAATATGGAGTATCTATGGAACAATTTTCCTCAAACTATACTGTATGTGATTGAAAGTGCAACTACAAGTACATGACAATGTCATTCATTCTTTAAACATTAGCACACTTAACAGATTAAAGGATCAGTGTGCAGTGGCATTTAGCAGTGAGCTTGCAGATTGCAAACACCTCATCTCACTCTCCCCGCCTAGCATGTAGGAGATCCTATGGTGACCACGAAACTTGCAAATATTGCGGTGCAACATTACGGACTCCATGAAGGACATTTGCCTTTTGTTGGTATAAAGGTCTCATTCAAAGGGAAAGGAATGACAACAATTCTTATCTTCAGGTGAGTATACTCTAAAGAAAAGATAGTTGGTGGTCGCATTCACAGCACAAAATTCCATGAAAATTATTCTGGCTCATTTTTTGGCTCTTCCCTCCACATTTTCGAACCAAGAAACTATTCAAATTCAAAATATTTAGCTCAATAAGGAATGATGTACACTATTCTAATTCATACCTTGCATACTTTCTGAAATATTCAGCGTTTTGGGTGAAATTTTCCCCATTTAAAATAATGGACGGAGTGTTCAAAAATCACACATTTGCACAGTTTTTCATGCATTTTCAACTTTTTCAACTTTTTTCAACTCTACTCATTCATACTTTCAGCTAAAACCTCATTCAATCTTACCAATACTCCACATCTTTCATACATTTTGGGTATTCTTCAACTTTCAGCTTTTATTCTTTCCAATATACTTAAAAATATTAAATATTCAACTCTCTTTGAAGCTTGGTTACGATAAAAGTCATTTCAAAAACCCTTCAGACCCACTAATCTTCAACCTCTTCCCACTCATTCATACTTTCCGCTAGAAAAGCCATTCAAACTTTGAAAAGTTTACAACACTTGGGACTTTTGCACATTATTCAGACTTTTTACATATACCTTTCATTCTTTCTACACAATGAGAGTTCAAAATTCAAGCAATTTTGAGACCTTCTGAGAAATCTGCAGTAGTGTGTATGGAGCAGAATGTTCAAAGCTAGAGTGACTGACATCATCATTAAAGTGCAGCGGAACTGTAAAATCATAAAAGCTGGTCACGCAGATTAGCATCATCTTTTCAGCATTCACACTGCAAAGAAATTGTTCTCTAATTATGATTCTGTTCAATTCTGCCAAATTCTGCCACATAGGTCTTACACATTGGACCTTAAATACAGTAAAGCAAGTTAACAATTACTGATAGGATAATAATCTGTGATGTACTTATTGGTTATACAACTACATAAAGAAGCATTGCCTTACCAGACTGGTGTTGAGTTTATTCTGCTGGGCTAGGATGATCTCTGGGGTGTCAGGCATGACATGAATGTTGGTCTTATCCTTCTCCCAGGCAGCAATATACGCTTTCTGTAAAGAGCAGATTGGCATGGTTAAGTGAGTCATAGAACATTAGAATGACGAATACAGAGCTTTGTCTAAAACAGGTTATCCTCTTTGGATATATATACATATATATAGTGGAAACCACCATAGTGATCTTGGTCAGAGTAATCAAACGCTTATATGGATCAAAAAGCATAGACAGAGTCATTCCCACACAAATGCTGTTTAAATAATTTGCTTTTGTAATCAACTAGTCCACTTACAGTGGTCATTTTGGGCCTTTTCATACATGATAACAAATGGAAAACAAATTTAAAACAGTAATTCTATTTTTTTAAATTAAGATGGGAAAAAGACAAAAAATGTAATGTAATTCAAAATGTACTCTCCTCTAAGTGTATGACAAACAAAATCAAGCCAACACAATGCCACAGCGAAACTACAGTAAGCTACATTTTATATACAGTAGTATAAGGCATTGCAGTGCATTTGAAAGAGGCCTATTCACAGTATAGTGAATTTGTACAGTAAAAGCGTTGGAAACACCTGTATTGTATTTCAAAACAGTAAATAAAATCCAGTAAATTGCAATGTTGTCCATTTCATTGTTTTGCATTAATGTAATATACAAATGTCAGTTGGATAGATCTGCTTATAGTGGTCACTTTGAGTTAGACAGATGTCATAAGCGGTTTCCACTGAATGCATAGGCCTATAGTAAAATAACATTAAATAAGATGTGCTATCTCTACCTTGTCCATGGTCTGAGCATTAGCCTGAGCAAGGACATATGGCATGTCAGTTGTCTGGGCTTTGAATTTGAAGTTGCTAGGAGGCTGACGGTACTTCCTCTCACTCAGGATCTCTGCTGCTTTCTTGGCTTTCTCCACATCAACAGAACCAATTGGCACCCAACCAGTTCCCTTGATCCATTCCATGTCAGCCTTGTACACAGCCTACAAGTCACAGGGGGGGAGGAAAATGGGATTCAGGTGGAGTTTTGATAAAATATCCTCGCAGTGTTCAAGAAACAAGATATTTTCTTTACTTACATCACTCTGCAGGTCGTAAGCCTTTCTGGCCTGGACCACATCATTGGAGTCAGGCAGGCATGTCCAGTTGTGCAGATGAGTTCTGTAGTTGAAATCATTGACTTGAATCTGGCATTTCTTGGCCAACTCAAGATTCAGCATGTCGACTGGAAGGTGGAACCTGGTCTTGGACTTGTTGAAGTCCTTCTTGTACAGGGCATCACTGGCAATCTTGGCTGAGTTCAGAGCCAGCATGATGAGGGGGTCGTCATTGACGCTGAGGGCACCGATGTGGTGGCCAACCTGCTTACGGTATCCTGTCTTGTATTTGTACTGTGTAAGAGAACGAGCGGCGTGAGGATACTGCGCAAATAAGCACAAGCTAATATCAGAGAGAAAACTACTCCTTTATATGTTACGTACGTCACTGATGATTTCTCTTCCTTTTTTTGCAGCAACAACAGAGATGGCATCAGGCTTAAGGTCGTAGCCCTTCCTGAACATCTCCTCAACGCCTTCCCTGTATAGTTTCTGAAAAAATAAATAAATAAAATAAAAATAGTTGAATTATAAAATGAATTTCATGATGCCTAAACTCTAATATTTACTGACATGGTTGAACAATACCAGTTTAAATCAAAACAGATGAAACATACCCTGCTGACGTTGTAAGCGTTGGCTTTAGAAAGCAAAACTTCAGGAGTGTCTGGGTTTACATGAATCTTAACCTTGTCAGCCTCCCAAGCAGCAATGTAGTCTTTCTGTGGTCAGAGACAGAAAGAGAAAAAACACAAATTGTAATTTCCTAGAAAAGGTTGAATAAATGTGCAAAAATTGTAAAAGAGGGATATGCTATTCTTTACCTTGTTCATGATATCAGCATTTGTTTTGGCCAACAACATGGGCATGGACATCATGTCAGTTGTATATTTCAGTGTGTCTGGTTTCTGCCTGTAGAGACGTTCGCTGAGGATGTTTGAAGCATTCTTGGCCTTCAACACATCAATTGAACCAATGGGGACCCATCCTACACCTATGACCTCATCCATGTCAGCCTTGTATACAGCCTGTGGGGAGAAAACATAGTATCAAAATGCATAAGCACAGTGAACGTGGCATGATATGGTGATATATGTTGAATATGTCACAGAAGAGCTCACATCGCTCTGAAGATCGTAGGCTTTCCTGGCCTGGACAACATCATTGGAGTCTGGCAGACAAGTCCACTGATGCAGGCGGGTGATGTAGTTGGCGTGGTTGACTTGAATCTGGCATTTCTTGGCCAGCTCAAGATTCAGCATGTCGACTGGAAGGTGGAACCTGGTCTTGGACTTGTTGAAGTCCTTCTTGTACAGGGCATCACTGGCAATCTTGGCTGAGTTCAGAGCCAGCATGATGAGGGGGTCGTCGTTGACGCTGAGGGCTCCGATGTGGTGGCCGACCTGCTTACGGTATCCTGTCTTGTACTTGTACTGATGATATCAGTAGAAAATGTTTTATGTTACAACTAGAATATTTCTCACATGATGTTTAATACCAATGTGACAATCATACAAACAGGTACAGCATGAGTCACTCACATCGCTGATGATGTCCCTGGAGGCCTTTGCAGCCTTGACGGAGATTGCATCCCCAGGCAGGAAATAGCCTTTCTTGATGGTGGCCTCATATCCTTGTTTGTAAAGTTTCTGAAAAGCAAGACATTTATAAATATCTCTGTTAACTGGTGTAACACTGGAGGTATCCTATCATCCCTGTTACTTTGCAGTAAATTCTTCATTGTCTCCTTTATGCATTAAGTGCCATTCTGATAGGGGGACATATTTCCTTTGCTTCTGGGTGTGTAAACTAATGTTCAGATTCTGGACATTTATTTCCTTGGTATTTAGTGGGATATTTAAAACAAAAATTAAAAAAAGACCCTGGTGTTTTCCTCAAGCCTTTACTCCAGGGAATTTCATTACATTCCAACTTCTTGAGAAGCACCTTTTAATAGCTTTAAAGTACATCTTGCACAATTGGACAAAGACTCCCAGCTAAGTGTTACCCTGCTGCACAGACAGATGAAGGTTACAGTTTGTCTTAAAGAGAAAAGATGAGATAATTATGAATGTTTGGTCTTTTTTTCTTGATTATTTACCTACAGACCTGAAAAAGTCATGTCAGCTCCTTTCTGAGTTAAAGACCCCGATCATAGCCCTAATTATGGGACACACAACATTATATGGCAACTGATGACTGGTCACCATAAACTCATATGGAAATGAAAATTAAATAATACTTTGTTTAATTTCATACAATTAATTTACATACTTGTTTGATATCTATTTAGCTTTATTTCTGTGCCTTTGTTATTATTGTTATTTAATCTTATTCAGTCATTTTAGTTATTTCTGTGTTGTGCTGTTTCTTGTTTAAACTCAGTAAAAGGTATTTAAAAAACAAACACAGGTCTAATTTTGCCATTTCATTCTGGGAAGCTTCAGGCTGATAAGGAATTCAGATGGATTTTGCTAAAGGGATCACATTTCAAGAATTCACTGCAAGATTCTAATCTGGCTGCCAATTCAATACAGAGTAACCTGAATGGGGCTTAAGGTTGTTAATAAGTAAACACTACTAAGCGGATTTCCAAATTATATGAAAATTCAAACATTAAGAGAGTGTCACAAGAAATAGTCTTGTTACCATAGAGATAGCCAAGGCCACATACTGTACCAGATAAGGCATGTGCAGTCAGAATTATACTAACATTGCTCATGTTGATAGCATTCTGCTGAGAGAGGAGAATCTCAGGAGTATCAGGTTGGATGTGCACGCTGGTCTTGTCCTTTTCCCATGCCTCGGTGTAAAGACGCTGGAACAAACAACAAATAATCCCAGTGTTAACTGATGGTATTGATTAAGGAGATGTTGTGAATTAAGAAATTCATTAAGTACATTATTCCCTTTCACACCGAAATAAATTTGTATTTTACAAAAAAAGACAAATTCTACCTTGTTCATGGTCAAAGCATTATTCTTTGCTAGTACGATGTCCATGGCATCTGTGGGGCTGGTGAAGGGAACAGTGCTGGGGTGCTGGCGATACTTCCTATCACTCAAGATTTCTGCAGACTTCTTGGCTTTCTCCACGTCAAGTGAGCCAATGGGAACCCAGCCCATACCCTGGAGCCACTTCAGGTCAGCTTTGTAGACAGCCTATGACGGGCAGGAACATAAAAGTCAATTCCTGTCATACTTGGTAGCATGAACACAAAATAAAAGATCAAGAGTAACAAATTAGCTACACTCACATCACTCTGCAGGTCATACGCATGTCTGGCCTGGACAACATCATTGGAGTCTGGCAGGCAAGTCCAGTTGTGGAGGCGGGTGATGTAGTTGGCGTGGTTGACTTGAATCTGGTTCTTCTTGGCCAGTTCAAAGGCCAACATGTCCACTGGAAGGTGGAACTTGGTCTTGGACTTGTTGAAGTCCTTCTTGTACAGGGCATCACTGGCGATTTTGGCTGAGTTCAGAGCCAGCATGAGCAGAGGGTCGTCCTGGACGCTGAGGGCACCGATATGGTGGCCAACCTGCTTACGGTATCCTGTCTTGTACTTGTACTGGAACAAAGATTTAATGATATCATTGTTTGTGGATGTTTACACACATTTTGTTCGACAGGTAAAACAAAATAAGATAAGATAAATCCTTTATTGATGATGTATTGATGTACTTGATGAAATTTGGGTGTTACAGGAACACATGGACAGAATGCATACAGGTAAGTGGAAGAAGGTTAGATCAGATTAAAAATGCAAAATTACAGGCCATAGCAGTATCCATACAGTGCCCAACATTAGAGTTGTACTTGAACTAATACTGCAATACCCTCTCTAGCAAAGTTACTATTAGGAGCAAAGTCAGCAAAGCATAGTATATGCAAGAGTAATTTGTATGTATATGTATTGTGCACCAGAATATAATATAATATGATTATGTAATTATATTGGGAGTTGTTTATATTAATATTGAGATACAATGTGGTGCATAATGCAAGAAACAGTGTATATGTTATGATATAGTCTAATATGAACTGTAGAGATATAGAGATAACATCAATTTAGCTCAGAATATTATACATAATAAAATATAGAAAATATAAATGATACTACACTCTTTTGGCAAGCTATACTTAGCTACTCATGGTAAAATGCATATTGCATTTATAATAATTTAACAATATTTAACAATATTATAATTAACTGTATTTGTCACTTTTCACCTTTAAATTAAATAATTAAAATGAAAGACTTACATCACTGGCAATGTCTCTGGAAGCCCTGGCTGCGATGATGGAAATGGCATCATTGCGCATATCGTAACCCTTCTTCTTGGAATCTTCATGTGCCTGTTTGTACTTTTTCTGTAAAGAAACAAAATCATCCCAGAGATGTTAAGTACATAAATTTACAATTGAAATTAATCCATGAATAAGAGTTTCAGGACCACCATAATTATTTAATACTTCACTTACCAAGCTGTAGTTGACATTGTTTGCTTTGGCAAGAAGAACATCCATAGCATCAGGCATGATGTGGATCTTTGTTTTCTCTTTCTCCCAGGCATCAACATAGGCACTCTGCAGTCATAGAAACAACAATATGATAGCTTATTCATATTCTGAACCCTGCAAGTAAGCATTGGTATGAGGAGAATTATTTATCGTATCAATATAAGTTCAACAGGTTCATTGATGATTTCATACCTTGTTCATAATCTGAGCATTGGCCTTGGCCAGCACCAGGGGCATGTCTTCTGTGGTGCATTTGAATTTGTAGTTGCTTGGGTGCTGACGGTACTTTTGCTCACTCAGGATCTCACCAGCTTTCTTCGCCTTCTCAACATCCAATGAACCTATTGGCACCCATCCAACACCCTGCAACATCCTCTGATCCTCCTTGTAAACAGCCTGGGCAAAACAAAAAGAGTTAATTGTTCTGAAAGTTGTTCCAAAACTGATATGCATTCAAGGATCCATACTCACATCACTCTGCAGGTCATATGCATGTCTGGCCTGGACAACATCATTGGAGTCTGGCAGACAAGTCCATTGGTGCAGGCGGGTGATGTAGTTGGCATGATTGACCTGAATCTGGCATTTCTTGGCCAGCTCAAGACTGAGCATGTCGACTGGAAGGTGGAACCTGGTCTTGGACTTGTTGAAGTCCTTCTTGTACAGGGCATCACTGGCAATCTTGGCTGAGTTCAGAGCCAGCATGAGCAGAGGGTCGTCCTGGACGCTGCGGGCACCGATGTGGTGGCCGACCTGCTTACGGTATCCTGTCTTGTACTTGTACTAGAAGAAACACGAAAAGGTTCCCTGGTTACATGTACAGTAAATAAATGTATGGGAACTGTTCATTTTCATGGTTAAAATTCAGTAGCTTACATCGCTGGCAATGTCCCTGGAAGCCCTGGCTGCGATGATGGAAATGGCATCATTGCGCAGATCGTAACCCTTCTTCTTGGCATCTTCATTTGCTTGTTTGTACTTTTTCTGTGACCAAACACAAGCACCCAACAGACATTAGTACAGGTATTTTACATTATAAGTGGGACAGTAATAAATAGATATATATGTGATAATGTACAGAAACATATCTTAATTAATATAGCTGTAGGGCCTGAATTTGAAGTGATGCATGTATGAAAGTCACATTTCCCTTATGTGTTTAATTCTTTTCTTACCAAGCTGTAGTTGACATTGTTTGCTTTGGCAAGAAGAACATCCATAGCATCAGGCATGACGTGGATCTTTGTTTTCTCTTTCTCCCAGGCTTCAATGTAGGCACTCTGCAATCATAGAAAACAACAATATGAAAGCTCATTCATATTATGAACTCTTAAAGTATGCATTTTTATGAGAGGAGAACTTATCTAATCATATCATTATAAGTAGCTCTAAGGATTTATTATGTATTCTTTAAACCTAACAGCACTTCGGGGATTGATGATTTCATACCTTGTTCATAATCTGAGCGTTGGCCTTGGCCAGCACCAGGGGCATGTCTTCTGTGGTGCATTTGAATTTGTAGTTGCTTGGATGCTGACGGTACTTTTGCTCACTCAGGATCTCACCAGCTTTCTTCACCTTCTCAACATCCAGTGAACCTATTGGTACCCATCCAACACCCTGCAAGTTCTTCAGATCCTCCTTGTAAACAGCCTGGACAAAACAAAAAGGAGTTATAATGGTTAGACTTATTCCAAAACTTTCAAATTACACATTCATCAACATAAAAATTTTCCACAGTATAAATTCTAGGGTTCATACTCACATCACTCTGCAAGTCATACGCATGTCTGGCCTGGACAACATCATTGGAGTCTGGCAGGCAAGTCCAGTTGTGCAGGCGGGTGATGTAGTTGGCATGGTTGACCTGAATCTGGTTCTTCTTGGCCAGTTCAAAGGCCATCATGTCCACTGGAAGGTGGAACTTGGTCTTGGACTTGTTGAAGTCCTTCTTGTACAGGGCATCACTGGCAATCTTGGCTGAGTTCAGAGCCAGCATGAGCAGAGGGTCGTCCTGGACGCTGCGGGCACCGATGTGGTGGCCGACCTGCTTACGGTATCCTGTCTTGTACTTGTACTGCAAATGAGGAACAAAGCAACTGATTATAATATTATGGTTATTGTAAATCAATTATATCAGTAGCAATATTGTTTTTGGACTTCGCTGCATATCAGTTTCAGTATACATGAATCATTTTTTACTTACATGAAATATTAGCATGAAATAGTATACTACAATACAAAAAACCCCCCAAATCTATTATGCAATCATTTGACCAAGATACACTGCTAAAACAATAAAATTATGTTAAATCTTTATACATGCTTTTCAAATTTTTAGATTAAATATTATTTGTGCTAATTGTTAAGATTGGAAATTAAGTTAACTTACGTCACTGGCAATATCCCTGGAAGCCCTGGCTGCAATAATGGAAATGGCATCATTACGCAGGTCGTATCCCTTCTTCTTGGCATCTTCATTTGCCTGCTTGTACATTTTCTGTGTAAAGGAAAAACATACCAAAAACTCTCAAACTTCATCTTCTGAAAAATGGTGGTGTATTATGAATTATATTGACAACTTAACCTTTTTGAGAATAGCTGAGGAGTACTCACCACACTGTAGTTGACTTTGTTTGCTTTGGCCAGTAGAATATCCATGGCATCAGGCATGACATGGACGGTAGTCTTGTCTTTGTCCCAGGCTTGAGTGTAAGCACTCTGTAAAGTATTTTTTGTTTAGTTTTCATAAAAAATAAAAGAAGAATATTTTTGTTGGCATGCATAATTAAATCAATACTAATCTTAGCAAAATACTTGGCTGATAACATTAGATAACTCCTGAATGTGATTTATCATGCTGAATCTAGTCAAGCAGAGAAGGTCTTCGTCGGCTGAAACTTTTTCTCAGTTTTGTACACATTCAATTTGGGTCCAAATTATATTGAACTATACTCTATAATAAAGACCCAAACTGACAGTCATCATAAAAGGGTCATCCTTGGATTGTTCTTCTTTAAACAGAGGCCATTCTTTATAAGTGTTGTTTGCACTGATTGCTAAACATTTCATTTTATGTGCAAGAGACAAACAAATATTTAAGGTTTTAACATCAGTTAAAGGTTCAAAGTCCAAGATGAATGTATTTATCATTCTCCAGCACAAGGTTGTACAATGGAATGCAAACTGCAGTGTCTTCATGCTACACACAAAACAAAAAAGTCTTATCATAGTGAACGTATACTATTTTTTATGCAGATAATGGGATTTTATCATTCACAGGGCCAGAGTATTAGCTGCACTTTCTTTTAACACAATGGAACCATTTGGGAGATATTCCGGGTGAAAAATACATTTGAATGACTTACATGCTTGTCTGTTATGTATTACATTATTTCAAATGTATTGACCACAGGAAAATGTAAATATTTTGGAATTAATATAACAATTATTGATTCAAGTAAATTACAGTCATCTATTAACCAAGGTTAAATCTCTTTTGATTAAATTATCTACTTTGTTTGATTCAAGTGTTGCCATGTTATCTGCCTTGCTTATGTTTTAACTGACTGAACACATTTATTTGGTGTAAAATGGGGGGAGTAAAAGAAAATGAATACCTTGTTCATAATCTGAGCGTTGGCCTTGGCCAGCACCAGGGGCATGTCTTCTGTGGTGCATTTGAATTTGTAGTTGCTTGGATGCTGACGGTACTTTTGCTCACTCAGGATTTCACCAGCTTTCTTCACCTTCTCAACATCCAATGAACCTATAGGCACCCATCCAACACCCTGCAAGTTCTTCAGATCCTCCTTGTAAACAGCCTGGACAAAACAAAAAGAGTTAATTATGGTGAAAGATGCTCCAAAACTTAAAAACTATACATTCATGAACATGAAAACCTTCCATAATATAAATTAGGCTTCACACTCACATCACTCTGCAGGTCATATGCATGTCTGGCCTGGACAACATCATTGGAGTCTGGCAGACAAGTCCAGTTGTGCAGGCGGGTGATGTAGTTGGCGTGGTTGACCTGAATCTGGTTCTTCTTGGCCAGTTCAAAGGCCATCATGTCCACTGGAAGGTGGAACTTGGTCTTGGACTTGTTGAAGTCCTTCTTGTACAGGGCATCACTGGCAATCTTGGCTGAGTTCAGAGCCAGCATGAGCAGAGGGTCGTCCTGGATGCTGAGGGCACCGATGTGGTGGCCGACCTGCTTACGGTATCCTGTCTTGTATTTGTACTAAAAAAGCAAGTGTGAGAGTTTTCATAATCAAACTTTGGTGAGAGGGAAAGCATAGGAAATTCTATATACAGTGGGTATAGCACATTATAGAAATAACCACACAGATACTTACATCACTAGCAATAGCAGTGGAGGCTTTGGCAGCCTGGACAGCAATGGCATCACCACGAACATGATGGCCCTTCTTCTTGGCTAGCTCATTGTCCAATTTGTATAGTTTCTGACGAGAGAGAGAATATACATTTTCATAGATGAAAGTGTGTCTGCTTTCAAATGAATAAATGCACTAACTCAAAGTAATGTACCCAGTTCTTGTTTGTCAGAATCAATACTGTACATGTTGTGGTTAGCATGGGGCATAATACTTCTTTTTTTCATTACAAATCCTGACAGATCTGTGCAGAAATTGTGTAGAAAAATTAAGGTATCACACTGTAGGCCTACCTCACTGTAGTTCCTCTTGTTGTCTCTGGCAAGAACAATGCCCATTGCATCAGGCATGATGTGGATCGTAGTCTTGTCTTTTTCCCAGGCTTGGTTGTAGGATTGCTATACACAAAATGTAGTTGTTGGTTTGATATCTTAGTCATAAAGATTATAGAACAGATATTTGTGTTATTTTTAAAGGAAGTCTTCTCCGGTACCTTATTCATAACCTGATTGTTGGCAGTGGCCAATGTCAGATCCATGGAGTGCATGTCCTTAGTGAATTTGAAGTTGCTAGGATGTTGACGGTATCGGCTCTCGCTCAAGATATTGCCAGCTGTTTTCGCTTTCTCGACATCCAATGATCCAATAGGAACCCATCCTATTCCTCTGACGTAGTTATGATACTCACTCTTGTACTGGTTCTGAAGGAGAATAGCAACAGAAATGATAAGTCTTCACAATGCAGCACAACTAGCAATCATCCTAGCTAATGGTATGGATGGTATTAGTATGTATGGATTTTAGTTGTAATCTCTTAGTAATAATAATCTTAAGATAATTAAGTCAGACTCTCTACATACATCACTGGCGATGAACTGCATGTTACGAGCCAGCTCCAGGTTCATGGCGTCAGGCAGGACAGTGTAGTGGGGGTTTATCTGCTTGTATCCAGCCATAGTTTGAACAGCAGATGCCTGCTTGGCATGGACCACACTCAACATGTCCACTGGGGTGTGATACTTCAGCTTGGACTTGTGGTAATCCTTCTTGTAGTTCTTGTCACTCTGCAGTCGGGCCACCTCCATGTAGTGAACCAGCAGAGGATCGTCCTGGATGCTGCGGAAGCCAACATGGTGGCCTCTGGCCTTCTCGTATGCCAACTTGTACTTGTACTGTGACAGCAAACATGCACTTTGTCATTCACAGAGACTGTCCTGTTCTAGAAATATGAATTTTAGCAGCTGTATTTTGAGTACAGGTTGCATGCAACCTGTAAGAACTTACGTTACTGGCAATGGTAGTACCAGTCTTGGCAGCCTGAATTGGGATGGCATCAGCTTTGAGGTTATGGCCTTTCTTGGCCATCTCCACAACACCGGCTTTGTAAAGTTTCTGTAAAAAGCATTAACGTAAGACAGCAGTGTTTACATTCACAAACTGACCACCATTAACCATATACAGTGTTACAACTAGTTGATTTATCAGTTTCCAGGATTCCCCTTACATTGCTCATGTTGAGGGAATTAGCCTTGGCCAGGACAATATCAGGAGAATCTGGCATGATGTGGACTGTCAGTTTGTCCTTGTCCCAAGCTGCAGTGTATGCTTGCTGTAAATAAAGACAACAGAAAAACAAATAAATGATGGTGGACATGATTATTAACTACATCTTTGTGGCATTGCACTTCAAAGTACATGAAAATATGCTGCACCTTGTTCATGATCTGGTTGTTGGCAGTAGCCAGAGCCAAGTCCATGGAGTCCATCAGCTTACTGAACTTGAAGTTGGATGGATGAGTGCGATACTTGTTGTCACTCTGAATCTCACCGCCAACTTTAGCAGTCTCAACTGCAATTGAGCCAATAGGAACCCATCCAGTGCCTCTGACATAGTTGTTCCAGTCAGACTTGTACTCCCACTAAAAAGAAATGTAAGGCCTCATGAATTAAGGGGTCACATGACAATTATTAATTGTATCTGTCTATAAATGGCTATAATTATTGCAGACAGAGCACAGCAGGTATTTTAACATTTCAAACTTACATCACTAGACTGAGCATTCATGGTGCGAGCCAGCACTAGGTTCATGGCATCAGGGAGGAGAGCATAACTGTGCTGGATCTGTCTGTATCCAGCCATGGTCTGAACAGTAGAGGCCTGCTTGGCATGGATCACACTCATCATGTCCACTGGGGTGTGATACTTCAGCTTGGACTTGTGGTAATCCTTCTTGTAGTTCTTGTCGCTCTGCAGCTTAGCCACCTCCATGTAGTGAACCAGCAGTGGATCATCCTGAAGGCTGCGGAAACCAACGTGGTGGCCTCTGGCTTTCTCATATGCCAACTTGTACTTGTACTGTAACAGTAAATAATTACATATTTACCATGTATTGTGGGTTATAGAAGATAAAAATCTTGATATAGTACAGAAATGTATTTCTTACTTACATTACTGGCAATAGTGGTACCAGACTTGGCTGCCTGAATTGGGATGGCGTCTGCTTTGAGGTTGTGGCCCTTATTGGCCATCTCCACAACGCCGGCTTTATAAAGTTTCTGTGAAAACATAAATTCATGTGAATAAAATGAAATTAAATATAATATAATAAGTAAAAGCAAACCAAAAATAAATAAATAAATAATGTTATATAATTCAATGACTTACATTGCTCATGTTGAGGGAATTAGCCTTGGCCAGGACAATTTCAGGAGAATCTGGCATGATGTGAACTGTCAGTTTGTCCTTGTCCCAAGCTGCAGTGTATGCTTGCTGTAAAGAGACACCAAAAAAACAAATTAATGATTATGAACAAGATTATTATTTATATTTTGTGACCCTGCACTATACACTTGGACATGCTGCACCTTGTTCATGATCTGGTTGTTGGCAGTAGCCAGAGCCAAGTCCATGGAGTCCATCAGCTTGCTGAACTTGAAGTTGGATGGATGAGTGCGATACTTGTTTTCACTCTGAATGTCACCGCCAACTTTAGCAGTCTCAACTGCAAGTGAGCCAATAGGAACCCATCCAGTGCCTCTGACATAGTTGTTCCAGTCAGATTTGTAATTGCACTGGAAAAAAGTAATAATAATAAAAATGAGACAATGAGGTTATGATACATATTTGTTCTGAAGCTAAGACCAATGACAATTATTTCCTTAAATTTTGCACAGATGTGTAAATGAAGCACACAATGTAGATTCAATGAACTTACATTTTAAACATGGCTTTAATACTAAGGCTGGGTTGCACCAACATGGATGAATTTTTAAGTCAAATTAAATGAGGATTTAACTTTAAATTATGTTGTACTAAACGTTTAAACTATCTTAAAATGAAGATAGATTAAATTTAAGCCTCTCTTTAAACTTCAGTTTAGTTTTACCCGAAACCTAGATTAATTTTAATTCTGTTGTAACAAAAACTTTAAATGTAAAATTCCAATATATAGTGTGATCCAATAATAACTTTAAACTTTCACCTGAGGAGATTTAACTTTTAAAATGGCTGCCTTTTTTTAGATTGATTAAGAAAATTAAAAAAAAATCCTCAAATAAACTTAAGAGACTGACTCAACTCAGTTGACTTTTATGATGCATCTCTGCTTTCTTTCACTCCAGTAGAAAATTCAGCCAAAGCCAAGCCATCATTAGTAGGCTAACTAAGGTAACTTTGTAGCTAGCTAGCAAATAATATGACTGTTTTTTGTTTGTTTGTTTTAACTTTTTAGCTAGCTAGTAAACAATAGAACTTTTTTTTTTTCTTTTTAGCTAGCTAGCAAACAATATGATGTGTTGTTAAGGAACACAGAGCAGCTAAAAGTCAATGGTTTCCCCCTCTTTTTTATACTTACTCGTTCCCAACAGCATTCAAATTTATTTTTATGTCTGTATCTAAATTTGGCTAAGCAAAAAACTCAATTTAAGTCTGTTTCATTTCAGTTTAAATCACTAACCTTGGATTTAAAAAGATCAGTTTTTAATTGCGCAACAGAGCTTTACTTAATTTTCAGTCTGGGTGTATTCATTTTGAACCTAGTTTTGCTAAACTCTGATTAGAGCTAATATTACTGCAGATTAAATTAATCTTTGATGGTGAAACCTAGTCAGAAAGGTATTTAGTCACTGATTAAACTGTCACTGCTACTCACGTCACTTGACTGGGTATTCATGGTGCGACACAACTGCAGGTGCATGTTGTCAGGCAGAAGCACGTAGTTGTGAGGGACCTTCCTGTATCCAGCCATGGTCTGAACAGTAGATGCCTGCTTGGCATGGACCACACTCATCATGTCTACTGGGGAGTGATACTTCAGCTTGGCCTTGTGGTAGTCTTTCTTGTAGTTCTTATCACTCTGCAGTCTGGCCACCTCCATGTAGTGAACCAGCAGAGGATCGTCCTGGAGGCTGCGGAAACCAACATGGTGGCCTCTGGCCTTCTCATAGGCTTTCTTGTATTGGACCTGAAAGAAAAAGGTAAAGGAGTAAGTTACGTGTAGATGATAGTGACTGTCTGGCTTACATGGAAGAAAATGCTGAATACAATCTGTGTTTGATATGTTTGATAGATTTATGATTTACATACATCGCTGGCAATATGTCTACCCTGCTTGGCATGCAGGATAGGAATAGCATCAGGCTTCATATCATATCCCTTGGCAATATCTTCCAGCCATTTGTGTTTGTAGTGACTCTGTGGATAAAAAGCAAAGCGTTAGGACAATGTTTTATGTACATATGATGCTGATATACAATTGGCATTTCAGGCAAGTCATATTCCTTTGACTACCATATTTGGCTGATAAAACAGCATCTAACCTCGATTCTCAATAAATACAATGTGCTCTAACCTCACTAAGGGTCTGGGCATTGAATTTAGCCTGAAGGAACTCAGGGCTGTCAGCTGGCAGATGATAGGTGTGCACAAACTTCTCACCAGAAGCCTTGTATGCAGTCTAGAAGGAAGGAAAGAGAACAGTAAAACCTGTCAATTCTTGTATGGTTATTGTAGGAGAAGTTTTGGTCCAACATGCATCAATATTTCATTATAAAAGATGAAAAGGCATTGCATCTTCTACAAAGAGAAGAAATTCTTACATTGTCCATCTGCTTAGAGTTGGTCAGAGCCAGAGCCATGTTCATGGCATCTGTCTTGCTTGTGAATTTGAGAGTACTGGGATGCTGGCGGTAGCTTCTTTCATCCAGCGCAGCGTTGGCAGCTCTGGCCTTCTCAACATCCAGAGAGCCAATTGGGACCCACCCTGTGCCTTTAGAGTAGTTGTTGTAATCTGACTTATAGACATTCTGTGGGTATACAGAGAAAAGTAGATTGTTAGTTAGTTAGTTGTAGATGAGTTTACAGTAATCACTGTGCATACTGCTTTTCTACTGTGTATATAATCAGCTTGTTTATACATGCAGTAATTATCCTAACATTGCATCATGGTAATATAAAGTTAAAAGTAAAAACATACATCACTCTGAATGTCCATCATGCTGCGACACAGCTGCAGGTGCATGTTATCAGGCAGAAGGAAGTAGCTGTGAGGGATCTGCTTGTATCCAGCCATGGTCTGCACAGCAGAGGCCTGCTTGGCATGGGCCATACTCAACATGTCCACTGGGGTGTGGTACTTCAGCTTGGCCTTGTGGTAATCTTTCTTATAGTTCTTGTCGCTTTGCATCTTAGCCACCTCCATGTAGTGAACCAGCAGAGGATCATCCTGGAGGCTGCGGAAACCAACATGGCGGCCTCTGGCCTTCTCATATGCCAGCTTATATTTGTACTGTTAAAATGAAAAACATTAGGTGCAATGAATAACATTACTGAATTCACTAACATTTGAATAGTATTATAAGCATATTCACAACTCACATTACTGGCGATGTCTCTGGAAGACTTTGCTGCAATAATTGGAATGGCATCTTCCTTCACATGATGTCCTTTGAGCAGATCTTGACGGTGATCATAGGTGTAATAATTCTAAATAAAATGATCCTCAGTGTTATTTTACAAATATAGTAACAATTTCATTTCAGTATACATTTTACATGTGCACAAAGGCTGGAAATTAGTAGACAAGAATCCACAACTAACCTGGCTGATGTTGACAGCATTGTATCTGGCTTGCATCAGTTCAGGGGTATCAGCAGGGAGATGGTAAGTGTGCATGAACTTCTCTCCACTGGCCTTATACTCTTTCTGCGAAATGACAAGAAAGACACTGATTAATGTCTATTCTGAAAAAGGAATTCAAGGACTACAATCATAAGATTTATATAAGAGCAAGATAGGAAGTTATTCTGTTTCCTTCTCCTCACCGCATTCATGATCTTGGCATTGGTCTTGGCCAGCTCCATGCTCATGGAGTCAATGGTGCTGGTGAATTTGAGGGTGTCAGGGTGCTGACGGTACTTCTTCTCATCCAGAGCTGCTCCGGCTGCCTTGGCTTTTTCCACCTCCAGGGAACCAATGGGAACCCAACCAATTCCCTTGACTGAAGTCTCATAATCCTGTTTATAGTTATACTGGAAAGTAGAAGAGGAGGATGAGAAATGCAAAGTATCAGACCTGGGAACACCATTGTTAATCAAGAAATGAAGTATTAACCTACATTATGACACAAATGTACAGTATGTGAGAGGAAAATTAAACTTACATCACTGGAGTTGTAGTTCATGGTGCGAGCAAGGTCCAGACTCATTGAGTCAGGCAGAAGACAGTAATTATGGTGGTGCTGCTTGTAGCCAGCGAACGTCTGCACTGCTGAGGCATGTTTTGCATGAGCCAAACTGATCATGTCCACTGGGGAGTGATACTTCAGCTTGACCTTGTGGTAATCCTTCTTGTAGTTCTTGTCGCTCTGCAGCTTAGCCACCTCCATGTAGTGGACCAGCAGAGGATCGTCCTGGAGGCTGCGGAAACCAACGTGGTGGCCTCTGGCCTTCAAATATGCCTTTTTATACTGGACCTAGAGGTTAAAGAGCATACAGCATCTCTAATTATTTATCATTTCAGGGGTGTCATACTCAATTTCATCCTGGACCACATCAGCATTATGGTTGCCCTCAAAGGGCCGGCTATAAATATAAGACTATATAAATGTATCTACTTGTTATCATGTTACATAACTGCCTCTACATTTGATTATTATTAGTCTCAGTTATAACTTCATAATTACTAACTAGCTCCGAAAGTAGAAGTCTAGGGAAAATAATGGGAAGCAAACATTCAAAAGTACAACTACAATTTATTACAACTACAATGAAATATACAAAGTAATTTAAGTAAATAAAATTGAACAACAATCATGTTTCATTTTGGGTAGCCTATAGGCAAGCTTTTTAAATCAGAAATATATATTAGTTTCAAAATAAAATGATGGAGTGAACTGTCTTGCATATAATGACACTTTACCTCTAGACGCCTTCAGCGCAAGGAGTTTATGGACATCTTAGTCCCACACACAGTATAGAAATGATTGTGCAAATTGTCATTTGCAAGGTCTTGCAGGCCAGATTTGGCCCACGGCCTTGAGTTTGAAAAACATGATTTAACGAATTAATGATCATATGATGCAACAAGAAGTACTCTGAGGAAACTTACATCACTGGCAGCATGTCTGGCAGCTTTGGCAGCGACAACAGAGATAGCATCAGGCTTCATATCATAACCTTTAGCGATCCGCTCCTGCCAGGCAAGTTTGTAGTATTTCTGAAATGACAGATTATAGATATAAGTAAGGATCCACTAAATATTTACATACACACACACTTTGCACCCACATGTCTATGCATATTCAGTTTATATATGTGTGCATATATAACATCATATTTGGTACCAAATTAATTTAAATGTACACACAATTACTGCTTAAACAGTGTGCTGTGAGAAAATCTCAGTATTTTTATGGCTTACATTGCTGACGTTGTAGGCGTTGCACCTGGCCTGGAGGAACTCAGGGACATCAGGAGGCAGTGAGTACTTCTGATGGACCTCCTCCAGACCTCTCTTGTAGAACAGCTGTAGAGAGAGAGAACAACAAGGATAAATGTCACAAGTGCAGTACTTATATCGAAGTAAGGATAAAAAACAATCTTTTCAAAGGTGCTCTTAAATTAAAAAAAAAGCCAAGAAAGATTTTTTTCTGCAGAATTAAGTATTGACTAACTACGACGAGAGACTCACATCACTCCTCTGAAGCTGGTTGACTCTGGCCTGCATCATGACGGGGTGGTCATCAATAGAGGTGAAGGGGATTGTGTCTGGGTGTTGTCTGTATTTTTTCTGTGAGACATAAGTAAATTAACAAATTATGTGACATATCTGGTAAGCTAACAGTTGTAACATGTTTGTAAAGAAGTGGAAAGTGCGTAGAGAAAAACTGTAGCAAGGCTGCTGTGCACATACCTCACTGAGGATCTCAGCAGCTTTCTTATTCTTTTCCATATCCATGGAGCCGAAGCTGATCCATGGTGTACCCTTGGTATAGCTGTTGTAGTCAGACTTGTATTCATTCTGTAACACAGAAAAAAACAAAAACAAATTTAAATGTTATCACTGGGGAATGGTGGTGAATGGTATCATTACCATTCAAGTATAAGTTTTATTAAAGCCAAGTTAAAACCAAATTGTACGTAATAACACATTATTAAGTCTTTCTATGCTTACATCACTCTGGATAACGTTAGCTTTCTTGGCCAAGTCCAGCAGCACACTGTCGTAGGGAAGGTAGAAGTTGGTGCTGATGCTCCTGTACCCGGCCATGCTGGCAATCCCCTGGGACTTCTTGGCCAAGGTGACTGACATCATATCCAGTGGTGTGTGGTACTTTGTCTTTATCTTTTCATAATCCTTTTTATATTCACGCTGTGGAGATATCAGTAAGAGATTGCTCAAGAGTTCTCTCTTATCTCAACTCTGGTTAATTAATATTAAGTGAAATGTAAGTATTTTAGTCCTATAGAAAGCCGAAGACTTACATCACTCTGGATTTTAGCCACGTGAACAGAGTGCAGGATCTTGGGATCGTCATTAATGCTCAAGGCTCCAACCATCTGACCCTTGTTTTTCTCATACTCCTTTTTATATTTAACCTGTAAAGAGGAGCAAAAGTTAATCAATTACTAGATTAAGGAAAGTGTGTGTGATAGATAAAATCATGGCAGTTGATTACTTACATCACTGGCGATGTTTGTGTGAGCACGGGCAGCAAGGATTGAGATGGCATCACCCTTAACCTCAAACTTTTTTGCTTTGGATTTCTCCCAATCATACTTATAACAGTTCTGCAAAGAGAGAAATATGCCGTTCATCAGATTGAAAATATACAATTAAAGTTGATAGCAATCAAATTTTGGTGATTGCTTGAAATTAAGTGCACAATATTTACAAATAAGCAGTTACTTACATCACTGAGGTTAAAAGCGTTAACTCTGGACTGGATGAAGAAGGGATAGTCCGGGGGCAGACTAGACTTGGTCTTTGTTTCCTCATACTTTGCCTTGTAGTTCAACTGCAAAAAGAACAAAGTGATTAAATTATGTTTTATTTAAAAAAGACGATTTACTTCTGTATTTGTAGGGTACTGTTCATTGAGCATGTAGTAATATCAAGACAAGACAAAGGTTTAAGTAAAGTGTTATTTGATTATGTGTCACTGGAGGGCAGTGTTGTATTAGCTGGACTTTATCTGAGACATATTGACTGTCCCTTTCCCTGCCTCACCAGCCCCTCTCTGATCACAGGGTTTATTCTGGGCCAGCTGAATGCTTGTTGCTATTTATACTACAGAGACATGGCTCTCCAGTTTCCATGGTGCCCACAGAAAGACAGCTGGGCTACGTGGATGATTGGGCACATTTTAAGGTGATCTGCATATCTAGGAGAATTTGATCCAGAGCATTAGCTGGTGATTGTAGCAATTTCAGTCAACAATTGGACAATATAAGAAAACTATTATGTTCACAAGAACGTTATGAATCACCTATATGATTTATTAGAACATACATACAGTGGGAAAGAATTCAAATGAGTGCTGACGCAGTGTGAGTTTGTGAGATTCTAATATATTTTGTATCAGTACTAAGAGGAGGTGGTCAGTGCAGTCATACATACGTCACTTAGCTGCTTGGCGTTGATGGCGGCTTGAACCATAACTGGCGAATCCACCACTTGTGTAAATTTCACTGTGTCTGGATGTTGCCGGTAAGTTTTCTGCAAACCATAAGATAAAAACATTTTGTGACATACAGTACGCAAATATACCAAAACAAGAGAAATGTGAATCTGTTTTAACACAAAGAAGTATTTTGTAGGCTAATAGTACTCACATCGCTGCAGCCTTGAAGCTTCTTCCCAGCTTCATATTCAGGTGTAATCGTTTGAGGGAAGAAACACCTTGTTTTTATGTCTTCATACTCTGCTTTATATGCATGCTGCAAGACAAAATATGCAAATTGTGAGAAAAGATATAATGAAATATGTCATAAATTCTTAGACTAGCGACTTAATTTAGAAAAATTGAAAGGGAAATGCACAATCATTTACCTCACTCTTCATTTCCTCCATTTTCTGGCAGTGAAGCATATAGACATCTTCATAGCTGCCGATGTAGTGGCCCTTCACCTCATTGTCATACTTATCTTTGTAATGTGCCTGAAATAAATCAAAATTGGTGTATTTATTTAAAAAAAAAGAAAAATAATAACATCATCAATTTATAATAAAATAAAGTCTTATTCTTACATCAGAGAACTGTTTAAGTACGGAATCCATCTGAAACTTGGGCGTGTCACAGTAGTTGATGCTGAAACCCCTGGACTTCTCATAGTTGGCCTTGTACACTTTCTGCAGGGGAGATATTAAACAAATGATGAAGAGAAAAAACACATAAATTATGATCAGTAACTGCAATAATCAAAGATTGAAAAATACACGAACAGCTCAACAAGTCCTCAGTCCATATGATACATGAAGTGGGTGTCAAACTCACTGGTTAACTGCAAACATGTCAGTAAGACTGGTAACTTGATTTAATTAAATATTTTTTGGCATCAGCCAACTCACTCTATTCAAGAGGGCACTGCAAATGACTTCCAGATGGTTTTTATTTAGCACCACTAATATGACAATCCACTTAGAGCATCTTCATGTCAGACACTCTAAATATCACCCACAACCACCTAGATCATTTAAGCAGTCATCTCATTTTTTTTAAGTTGGCGGTCTAACTATATGGAGTGCTATATAACAGAGTAAATATGTAAAAGAATAAGAAAATAAACGTTTAAAATGTTTTTAAAAGGTGGAAATATGCAGACAATTTACAAAAAAAACAAAAACAAAAAACATATCATGTATTTATCTGCTCGTTACATCTGTATATATTCATTTGTATATCATTAAAAATATATGTGTGTATTTTTTGTGTATATTTTATTCTTCTTTGCCTGTACATTTTTAAAATAAAGTTTTTATATAATGTCATGTACTTATTTTTATCCCTTCAGTTCCCTTATTCTAAAGCCAGCTGATTGACAGCTTGGCCCTTCAGGGAACAGCAAAAACATTTCTTTTCTTATTCTTTTGCAGATTTAGTCTTTTTATGGCACTCCTATTACTTCATATAATACATAGAGTAATTTTATCAAATTTGTGCAACAAGTAGGGGTTTTCTGGCACAACTTCACCCACTAACAAGATGCACGGAGAGAAGAAAAATGTCCAGAAAGAGGTAAAACTCCAGCAACACTTGTAGTACTAGGAACAGCTTTTCCTAGTACTACAAGTGTTGCTGGAGTTTTACCTCTTTCCCATCAAATTTGTGCAAGCAACATCTCTGTCTTCACAGAAAACAGACATGAAGATCAGTAATGCTAGATTGTTACAGTACTACTGTACAACTCCTTAAAGTAGACATCTGTGATCAAACATTCGTCTCTATGTAGTGTTCTTCAGTCAGACACCTACATCACTGAGGATGGTGCCGGCATATCTGAGCTGTCTGAGGAGAGGATTCTCTGTGGCGGGGAGCGTGTTGTAGTCAGACTGTGCTTTCGACTTCTCGTATTGCTTCTTGTATTGGACCTGAAAACCAGAAACATGGGGAATAGAGTGAGCAAGAAGGTTTATTCACACAGTTGATATACTGACGTTGGTACAGTCAGACATAGTAGAGAAACACGTATGTCTGTATCAGTTTCTAAGATGACGCATGTTTGCATTGTGTGTGAGTGTGTGGGTGGCTATGAGGTATACAGGAAGTGAAAAGCCTCTTCACGTAATCTTATATGTTGTTATGTGGGAATACTGAAACTACACACGCAGTTTGTGAGTGAGAATGAACCAAATGTAGATCTCTCAGTCACACAGTGCATGTGTACCTAGGCACAAAACAGTCTGATCCCTGCGTCAGAGTGGATTCAGTGTGTTGACTCACACTCTGTTTTGAGACACGGGTCAGCTCTTTGTCGTGTCTTCCACATGAGATAGGACCTATAAACATACCCCGATACCTTTGTGTGTGTGTGTGTGTTTGTGTGTACTTACCTCACTGGCAGCAATACGAGCTTTCTTGTTTGTGTCATAAACGGGCGTGTCTGTTTGCATGAAATAAATTTGGTCTTTGATGTCCTCATAATGCTGCGTGTATTTTCTCTGAAAAGAGAAGTTATCAATAGTTAAGACACAGAAAAATTCCAAAATAATAACTTTATGAATATAATACTCCTCATATAATTGTAAACTCTTACATGGCTTAAGTTCTCCATCGCCACCCTGGCAGTGGCCACATCGAAGTATGGTGTCTCGCACCACTGACCCTTCACGTTTTTATTGTAATCTTCCTTGTACTTCAGCTGTGGAAAATAATAAAAATCAACATTAGAAGATGTATTTTACATGTAAAAGATCTTGTTGTAGGGTAACATGTACAAGATAGAGGAATGTATTAAATATCTTCCTATTCTGTTTGATAAAACACATCAGGAATGACTGGAATCCCTGTAACATCAGTCTATTGTTGGCTTCTCCCTTCCAGCTTAGTGTGGCCAGTAATATCAGTGAGCAGGTGGCCAGTTATTCCTAGCAGTGGCTTAGGGTTGGTCGGGCACAGTGGGCCCTGTTTCCATGAAGATGCACAGTGCAAAGTGCAAGTTTGAGCCTCTAAAAATTTCCCTGAGAAACAAGAGGTTTATTATTCTCCTGTGCTGGAGAATATTAACTGACCCTTAAGAGAGGAGAAGATAAGCAGTGGCATATAAACCTCAGTCTCCCCTTCGAAGAGTGTAGGAGAACTTATGGTGGCTGTGAAACTCGCAAAAACATGAAAGACCCTCATGAGAGTCAGTGTTTGGTTTGTCCATTTAGGGCCACTGTAGAAACATGCCCTTACAACATGACAGCCTTCATGGAAGAGGACCCACGCCCACTCTAGATATAACTGTCTCATACAAAGGTAATGGAAATACAACAATTCTTATTTTCAGGTGATTAATACACTAATGAAAACAATGAATATTATATTAAATTTCTGCCATATTCTGCCAATTGATTCTTGTATATCTTTCACACTGGACCTTTAACTCCCAAGAAACTCCAAACATATAATTAACATATAATTTATGACGAGTAGAGATGTAATGATACCAAAAACTTAAGGTATGTTAATGTCCCCATAAAAATTCCATGATATATTTATTATAATATTAAAAAACAAAGAAAAATGACAACTTGAAAAAATGTCCTAAATCAATATCAATAATAAATATTAATTATAATAAAATCAATAATATGATGTGTACAGCATTTTTTGTTTAAATAAAAAATTGTCAAAATGCTTCTGCTTTCCTTTCTCAATACAATAAAATGAAAGTAGCAAGCCATCACCTAAGCATGTGCAAAAAATTGGCATGATTTGGTTTTGGCAATTAATTTTTGAATTATGTATGTGCGACTGCAAAACAAAAACAATGCAGCAGTCAGCAGCAGTCCTTTTATAAAATTGAGTTTTAAAAAAAATTAACCATGGAATATCACAGTAGAGTTAATCAATGTCCGGTACGGTATTGAAACATTTTTGATCACAATATTGGATATATTCTTACATCCCTAATGACGATGGATTCTTTCTAATCCCACAACATTTCCCAGCGTCTACAGCCACAAAAATACCAAAAGTATGCTTCAACAGCAACTGCAGACAACCAATGGTACATTTTACTGTGCTCTGCATTGTTATTAATGAGAAAAGTATTTAAAAACACCATATACACAGTATTACTGGTGAGTTAATTGTCTTACTGATGTTCTATGCATGAAGTTCACACAGAAATAGGCACATTTCTAACTTTGTTTACCTCTGTTCTCCTTTTTTTCTTACATTTGTTTTACACTCATATTATATGTCTGATAGACAGTTTAAAAGTGTTCTGCTTACATCACTGCGCTGAGTGTCCACTTTCCTGGCCAGCTCCACTTCAGGAGGATCAGCCAAAGAGGTGTACTTGGCCTTGCGCTCATCATGACCCTTCTTGTAGTGAACCTGTGGAGGTACACACACACACAGCAGGAGTTGAAATTTACTGAGGTGGTTAATTCTTCAACATCAATAGTTGACCTTCGTGCACAGTTGGCCTCAGACAGATCGTATCTACATTGACTGGTGACTTTCCTACATCAGCAGAAAAGGTTAAATGCAACTGTGTTCAAAAAGTAGGAGGGACACAAATGACCATTTTAATTGCCTGCGATGTGAGTGGAAATGGCTACATATGATACGTCTGACTCAGCACAAACAACTGGACCCTGAAATGAGCAATATAAAGGCAGAGAAAATGTGCTTGCCTGTGTGATTGATGCTGAATGTCAATCTGCCAGCAAAGTGAGTATGTGTGTGTATTTAAACCACACACAGGTCTAGAATCTGAATGTTGCAAGACATGTATTTTATTTTACAGAAGTTGAAACTGGATGTTGTCAGTAAACTCAACTCACATCACTGAGAACTTCCTGAGCCTTGGCCACCCTGCGCAGCTCAGGGCTGTCGCTGTATGGGTAGTACATGGTCTTCTCATCATCCCAGGCCTCAGTGTAAAGTTTCTGAACAGGGTGTAAAGTTATGAATTATTCCATACATCCAAATATTTACAAAGACATTTTTTATTTCAAAACATACACTCGGGTGTTTTTCTAAGCAAAATAAAACCTCTTTTTGTACATAAAATTCAGTATTTTAATGCCACTTTGTGCTTACTTTGCTGTAGTTAGCAGCATTCTTCACAGCCAGGACAAGCTCAGGAGCATCAGGAGGCAGCAGGTACCTGTCCTTGGTCTCATCCCACTTCTGTCTGTACAGGACCTGTAAGTGATAAGCAACAACATGGTGTTAAACACTCAAATTATCATTATTATTATTATTATTTTTAAATATGGGTTTATTGTTCATGTAACTCACCTTGCTGATCAGTTCAGATACACGCTTGACATGGGTGACCTCTTTGGCCTCACCATCATACAAGCTTGTTGTCCGAGCCTTATTTCCCTCCATGCGGTATTTAACCTTATAATGACACATGCAGTTTCTTATTATTTATGACTATAGAAGCATCAAATCAAGGTTGAACAACTGAGTTTTATTTTTTATCTTCATCTTCTTTTACAACTTAATTTACCCAAAGAGAACATCACAATGAGTTTCTTCAGAATATCTGCTCCACATTCATACTGTCACACTCAATCTTTTGTTGACCACATGATAGTTTAATCGCAGTCATTTTACAGATTCAAACCAGTGATTTCCCATTTCCATAACCTTCCAACCCTCACCCTTAAACTTTAGATAACATGATTTGCTGTCCTCAGTTGTACCTCACTGAGCTGCTCCTGGGCCTTCTTGATGCGAATCATTTCAGGGGTGTCAACAATACTGGCAGGAGGAGTCCCTCTGGACAGGTCGTAAGCTTGCCGGTACTTGTTCTGTCAAGGAGTCAATATTCATGATACACATTGCAATGAAAAACTCTTAAATACAGTAGGTCACAAAGACATTCAAAAGAAAGGAGCTTATTTCATTTCTTTAAATACTGAATTCCCACAACCATATACTGTTAAAGCAGACAAAAGAGGGACTAAAGTTAAGAACTGATTTTGACTCAAAACCCAAACTTGTTGCTTACGTGGCTGAACTGCTCCAGCATCTTCTGGCTGTGGGCCAGGTACGGAGTCATGAACTTGGAAGTATCCACCTTGACCTTCTTCCTGACTTTCCTGGTGGGCAAGCCAGACTGGAGGAGAACAGAATTAGAGTTAAACACACAACTAACACAGGGGCCTTGGCTCCTTAATTACAGGAAACATATTAGCCAAGGAGTAAAACTACCTCCACTTACAGCAGGGCTGTCATCAAAGGCAAGGAGAAGGGCATTTTAACAAATATTTGTCAACTACTGTATAATTCAGTTTTGATGATTATTTTGTTGATCTTCTCAAGGTGAAGACAGACTGCTTACCCAGCTGACATTAATTTGTGAGTTTGCAACATCTATTACTCTTATAACTCACCTTTAACAATTGACCTTTCCTAAGTCCTGCCCCTTTTCACTCTGACAGCTTAGTACATCAGACAACTTTCTCCTTTCCTATTTTGTGTACTTAAATCATAGCTGTATTATATAAACCTAGATAGGCCATTAACGCTCAGCATTGTCTCCAATTTATTCCAGTGGACACTTGCGGCATTACAGCAAAAAATTCCCCTGTGGCCCATAAAGCATGTGCTTGGCTTGTCTATATTGAAAAGAAAACCAAATTTTGTAGAGGGTTAAAATATGTTGCTGTGGGACCTGTAAAAGTGACATATATTCATATCTTAAATATGCTAATGGATAAATGCTAGCTTACTAGCTATCTAATCTATATCAATCATTAGTTAGCTAAAGTTTTGCTGAAATTAGCTTCCTAATTAGCTAGTGATTTGCTAACATTAGCTTATCTGAAATGTCACTTTTACATAAAAGGAGAATGTTGACCGAGGCACCAAGTTCGCTCAACTGTTACTGCACAGGGCAAAATAGGGCAGAACTTAAGAAAGGTCAGCTGCAGGGATTCAAGTCAAGACTTAAAGGGATATGAATGAATCAGTAAGATTCTACATGGAACTAAAGTGGTTAAGATAATGGCATGATTATGTAGTGAGATTATACTGGATGAAGGGTGAGTGAAGGACAAACAAAACCAACACCAGTGAAAGGGGAAGCACTAAAACTAAAACTAACAGTATCTATGAATTTCTAGCACTGCATGCAACACCTGCAACATTTATACATGAGGGTTACAGTATCTCAGCTTTTGGGAGGTAAATCCACAGGGAAATAAATTAAAAGAACCACTTAACTGCCCCAAAAGACACATTAACTGAAGCACTGACAAAAATAAAGTTAAGGGGAAAAATTTTGTAGTAAATTGCTGAAAATGAGCTGAATGTTCATGCAAACTTTAAACTTGATTTCAAGTGGTGTTATTAGCTTTAAAGGCTTTAACATAACTCTGAACCTTCAATGAAATAACCAGAGAGCAGAATATCTATAAGGGCATGCAGACAAGGAGGGGGATGCACCATTGTCAAGACATGAGGGGTATCTTGTGCTGTTTGACAGACTGCTGTCCCCTGGGAGGAGGTGCTTTACCTGAAAGGACTGAGTCTTTGTCTCAGTGTGAGTCGTCGTTGTAATCTGCTCAACATATTACAAATATAGGACACACTCTGGGGTTTCAAAACTGCCAGAACAAGTTATGGGAGAAACAGCATAGTAATTTTATCGGATCGAGGGTGATTTTTCCCCAGCTCTGGTGCTCATCAATTACTGACACTGACACTCCCAGAATACCACGTAGGAAATCATTCTACTCTGAATCACATTCATAGCTCTTCTGTCAAATGCCCTAAAACAGTTCATCAACTGCACAAAGCAGAGCGTTGTCATCAGGGATCTTTGTCTTAACCTGTGATACACTGATTCCTTCCACTCAAATAGCGTCACTGAAATCCTCAAAGGTGAATATACTGTAATTGTTACTGCAGTCTCATGAAGCCCGTGTTATACAGAGGAAAGTGAAGCATTAATATCCTCTGTGTTATGTGAGCCTGACCGCTCTGACCCTTTGACCATGTCTATAAACACCAAGTGCTCACATGACAATAATTCTATTCTTTTTTTAATTCATGGACCAATTTTCCTGTTTTCAGATGCTACAGCACACAGCAGTACACAAGCTGTTTAGACAGCTTCATAATCTCACACAGAGGTTTAAAACACTGGTTTACCCAAATTACAGAAAACAGATTTTCTCACTTATAGAACCTCTGGTAATATCTAGCCATGTAGAAAGTTTTGGCTTTATTTCAAAACATTTTGAGACAACATTTTAGTTTTCTGCCTTTACTTCAATATAGTGACATTGAGTGAAATTTTATTTGTGCTGCTTTTTAAAAAAATCAACAGTGCTTTATAAGAATGTCTTTGTTACACTGAATAAGAACGCACTATGAAAAAGTTTCTTAGGAACTATACTCAAACATATAGGCGTGCAACACTTTTGTCTTTGCTCCCATTTTTCATAAGTTGAAATAGAAAATCTAAAAATCTAATTTTGTTCACAAATAATAAAAGGACACTCTAAAATGTACAGTTTTATCTTGTAAAAGTACATTTATTAGGGCCTGAAGTAGTGCTACAGTTGCCACTTTTTTTCCCAGTAGGGCAAAGTCATGACCAGCCATGCCTCTGATTGGCTTACCCTGATATTTTTACCCTAACCCTGTCATATCACTCCTCATGCTTAAGCCTAACCAACCCCACCAATGAAGCAAACAAGCAATAGCCACTTTATATTTTGGTGAGTATTTTCATTCCAACAGACAGAAAATTGCTTACAGTATTATCCAGATAAACAATTACGCTGTTTCTGGAAGGAGATTCTGCTGTTCAGAGGTGGCAAATGTACACACATTCTTCACTCAAGTATAAGTGCAGATATGTGTGAAAAAGGCTCTTGTAGAAGCAAAAGTGTTGATTCAATTTCATAACTTGAGTAAAAATGAAAACACACAGGATCTGAAATAGTAGAAAAATATAAAAGTGAATAGTAACCCTGGGAACTATTGAACTTAACCCATTCTAACTTCAAATACATTTTAGAAAATAATATACTGAAAATAATGACCATAATCTTTGCTCAAATGTGCAAATAAGTTCAATTCAATAGGACAACCGATATCTTTTATTCATCTTCAGCAGAAGCTGCTTCTAAAGGTTCTTTGAATTCACATGTGCCCCTTAGTGTCTAAAAATCTGTCCTGCATTGATAAAAAAGCTTCTCACAGGCAGCTGAAAGATTCACTAGATGTCTTCTTGTCTCACTCTCTGTCCATTTCATTTTGTTCTGTATTTTACATTGTTTTTGTCTTGTTTTGTCCTGCTCTAATGGATACACCAAGGAACTGTCTTTTTCATGTGCTATTGTCCCATCCATCTAGGTTGAAATCATTTTGATGTCCAGTTCAAATGCATTAAAACAAAAGTAACAAGCCTTCTTTGAAAATGTAAAGAGTAGGAGGTAATGTAGGAAGTAAGATATTGTCAGAAAAATAAGTACTCTGGTAAAGTACAGATACTTGAAAAATCCACTTAAGTACAGTAACGAAGTAGTTCTACTTAGCTATTTCTCACCTCTGCTGCTGTTAAATGCTGTGAGCACCACAAATGAAATCCCATTCATTTCCACTGTACTGGAGTATAAGCAGAAATCACAGAGACGGATATCCCAGAATATGAGCTGATAATCAAATATGTCTGCATGGTTAGATACAGCTTGAAGTAAAAGAGAACTTTTTTCATAATTTGGGATAAATCATGCACGTAAAGGGAAACTGTACTTTTCGTTTGAAGCGCCTCAGACTACAGTAACTGACTGCATTCCCACACAGAGCATACTGTTCCATGAATAGCCCATCTAACTTACAGCCTGCCTGAATTACACTTCCCTATACTTAGATTCATCACAGTCAAACATTTACAGTCACATAAGGTTGAACATTTTGAGATATGTGGCTTTGGAGGCTAACCAATAATCCTTCAAATGTACCAGAAATCTAACCAGAGCTGAGAGAAAGAACATCTCAATCATTTTGATCAACATTTGTAAGAGGCTTCGATATCCAAATCTATCAGACAGGAGAGAACCATAGGTGTAGATGAAACACTCAGCTGCCACAGATATTACATGTCCCTTCAAAGCAATGCAAATACGACTGTTCTACCACCCATCAGGTGGTTTTTCCATGCATCCACCTCTCCTAAGCAAATTTCTAGCACTGTGACGTTAACACGCTCCAGGCCATCAGAGTGTGATTTACAACACGGTGGCTCGTCTCATTTGCCCTCTCTCTCTCTCTCTCTCTCTATCTTCCCTTCTCCTTCCACTCCATCTCTCTGCCAATGTGCCGTAGATGTCCTCTTCTAAATTTGTCTAAATGCCAGACAGAGAACTCTACACTTCACCCCTTAATGACCTGAGGACATCAGTCATTTTTAAGTTAATACGAAGAAAACACTCATTATCAGAATGATTCATGAAGTAGATCATTATTAAATAAAACTTTAACTTCTCTGAATAACTGTATTGTGTTTCTAACTATATGCATATTTTCATATACAACCTGAACAGCACTATGTTTCTCCCCATTCTGTAGATTAAATAAGAAGCCATCTTACCATTTATCAAAGTAATGCAACTTTTCTCCACAGTGTAGATGAAAGTGCTCGTGAAATCAGAGTGTATTGAGTTTGTGGGTATTCATCTGTCCCCCCTCCCAAATGATTTACATCTTTGCAGTAAAGATAGTAAATCTATTTGAAACAGTTGATATGTTATATGGGAGTTAAACGACAACAATGATTGCTTGGTCATTCAGACTCTCCTATAAGATATCAGCAACATTAAGTATGGACGAATACAAGGCTAACTTTAATCCTATTTCACCAGGAAATATGGGATTAGCCTGTTAGCCTTCTGTTTTCACTCTTCCATTGGACACTGACACAGAGACCTTCAGCAACACAATAATTTATACACATAATGCAACATGAAAACATTCTGAAATCTTAGGGACATGAGGTTTAATCTGGAAACAAATGCAACTGGAGATTGTTGAACACTAAATTATGTGATTGGTGTGAAATGAGATGAAAAATGTACAGGTCATTTGAAACAAAAGACAAAATGATCACTTCCAGAAGCTGGCACACCCCCAAATTGTATGTAATCCTATCTTGCACTATCAATGCTACACAGGAAGGATACCGTCATAATCTGGGTACAATTACAGCGCTGAAAAATGCGTTCATCAATACGTTGGAGAAAATAACATATGGCCTGCTTCAAAAATACTATGAAATGGATGTTGTTAAGTTGTTTGGAATCTGTGGAAATAAATGATGTTATCTTGTGCATCTGACAGTTGTGTAATGATTACGTCACTAGACTAGTGGCTGTCTTTCACAAGGCAGGGCCTCTGGTGATGGTATGTATACTTTTATAAGAGAAGAGAAAATGTCCCAGTAAAAATATTCCATCTTAAGTTTGAAATAGTTTTGATTTATAGTTAGCTGTTAAGGGTAATCCAGGACTTAAAACCCATCAGAGGCTGTTCATCTGAAACAGGATCCCCCAGCAGACATAGATGACTGGTTCCATGAACTGCTGACTGGAGGGAGTCGCTAACTTAACTATTCATAGGGTCTGCAGATCCTTTAGATAATCTCAATCTACAGAATCAAATTAAATTATATCTCAGGGTTTAATCAAATCTAGGCTGGAAACAACAAAAACTAATAATATGTGTACTATATGTAATGAAAATAGAGGAAAAAAACACTTGTATTTTACAATTAATTACTGTACACAACCCAGTCGGAAGATGTCCACTTACCTCTTCCACAATCTCCTCCTCCTCCTCAAATTCCTCATATTCCTCATATTCCTCCACAACTTCCGTCATTTTGGGACGGTTTTAGAGGATCTACATAAAACACAGAGGACATTTTCAGACATTCATTCATTAAACTCTGGATGAACAAGGTTTGGCTTTAAAAAGGAAAGCATATCTTATTGTTGAAGCACGCAGCTTAAAAATGTAGCAGAGTTAATTTAAATGTTGTATCATTAGTGCCAAATCACAATGTCAAAGAGCATTTACTGGGGCTTAGGCAAGCGATCAAAGGACAAAAGCACCAGCGACATTTTAGGATGCTGCTGACGAACCCATTTACCCTATTCAGAATGAGAAAATAGTTAACAGCAAAAACACTCTAGAAAAGCATAACACCAACATATTAATGCTCAACCAGTGTACATGCCATACCAGCGAAAGATTCCCGCAGTATTTCCTGACAGTAAGGAAGCCTCACTTGTCATCCACTAGGGTCTCAAACTGATAGTCCAACTTTGTAATTTGCCCCAGTCCTAAACAAAGTAATAAAAATGTGTGAAATGCCTCAAAAACTGTGCAACAAGTGTAAAACAGAAATTACAATGGGAGAACTGCAGATTAGGAAGGTGAGACACAGCATGGATTATAACAGGCCTCTGCCTTTGACTGTGTGACAGACAGCCACCCCTCCTCCCTCACTTGCCACAACACACCTCAAAAAACTGTGCCTCCTGGCTGAAGGCTGGCGACAGCTGCCCAACAGTGCTTCAGCTATTTGACATGTAAGCTAATGCCACAGCCTGATTGGTTGACTCTGTTTAGCAAACGGAGATGCAATGCCTTCTGAGGCTGCAGGTTAAATATAGGATGACATACTAACTACCTTTTTTTAGCACTTGATTGCCCTCTCTTTGAATTAAAACATAATATTCTCTGTAAAACAAAAAGAAGAAAGAGGTGGAATTGCTGAGGTACAAGGACAAAATAGTCAGACAGGTGCTGAGATTTTGGAAAGAAGACAAAATGGCCAGACTGCTGCTGAAATTTCAGATATATCCAAAGGTAGGCCTGGTCTGATCTTGCTTGAGTCTTGCAGTTCTGGATTGTTTAGTTACTCCTTGAAGGTGCAGCAGAGCCTTCAAACTCTTAATTCCTCAGTCAGCTGTCCTCTTGGATCCAGATGGCAGCAGAGGATGAAAATGATGAAAGTCCAAGCAGACGAAAAGCCATGCAGGGTGTAGAAAATATGGATATTTGGGCTTTTTCTCCCTTTCTTTGCTTACCAGTTATATTAAAGTTTAATGGTCTCCCAAGCCGCCAAAGCCTCCCCAGCTTCCCTCCAGAGAAACGCTGGGCGACAGCACACAGCTGAGGTTTCTACCCAGGTTATCATGTGGCCTTCACAGCCAATCACAGGCCAGTGCTCTCAGGTTTCAAAATCTAAATATACCTAAGTGATCCTTTCAGAAAAGAGCACCTGTTGAGGCTAATGCATCAGCGGTACAGTTATGAGGAAGGCAGTGGGGCACGGGTGGCGGGTGTCTCAAGAAAACAAGAGTAAATCCCAATTACAACAGTACCAATCTGTTTGGATCAGTGTGTGTTGGTTGTGATGATGACAAATGCAGCTGTCTTTTGTAGAAGGTTTGGAAATAAGTCTGACCATGGGACGGTTATGAGTATAAGCCTGTGAAGAAAAGGCAAACTTAAGGCCTGGGAGGGCTGTGAGTGCCAGATCTGTTGAGGTCATCTGTTAGCTGACCCTGAGTTGGCCAGGTCCTGTCAAGAACCAGGTCAACATCAAACTGAGGACCTGTTAGACAGAAAATAAGAAACAAGCACATGCCCCCATAAATACGAGTCACATTAATAGCTACTAGTATTCCAAATGTGACTGTATCTGAAAAAAAAAACAGTCTGATAAATCCCCCATGCCCCCTGGATTAAAGACAAAGCCTGTAAATGAGTAATGAGCCACTCTGGTCTTGACATTTGCTTTGGAATATGAAGACTGAGGACATTTGACATGATGCATTTTAGACCACTGAGGACAGAAGCATTTCTGTTCATCTGCACCCATGATTATATTGTTTGCTAGCTAATTAAAAATGAGTCTAGTTAGCTGACTCATGAATTGGCTTGGCAGAAAAGCTCTTAATTTTTCCTCTGTTGAAAAAAAACAAAACAAAACAGCACAGTAAGGAAAACCGGACACTGGCTGGCATTAACCTGCAGACTGTTTTAACAGATCAACTAGAGTGAAATAAAGATGACATGTCATAAAACTAATTTGAGTTGAGTCTCTAACTTAACTTTATTCAGGGAACTATTATTTTGCTCAAACCATCTCCAAAAGGCTGCTGTTTTACAAGTTAAATCTCGAGTGTTAATTTGAACTTCAATACTGGATCACATTTAAATAAGAGTTTAAAATATTGGTGCAACAGACTAAAAACAGGTAAAAACTTAACTGAGGTTTAAATTTAATCTTTATTCATTTTAAGCTAATTTAGTTTGGTGCAAAACCATGATTTAATCAGGTTTAAAAATGAATCCTTGTCAGTGCAATCCAACCACAGAGCACTGCTCTAATATTTAATTACAGATTATAAATTATAAGTTTCTGAAATGGAATAATGTCTTATAAAGATCAATAATATGCTATACCATAACTTTGTGATGTCAAGTGACAGCCCTGCTACTAACACTTGTATAATGTTTATAAGACATTATTCCATTTCAGAAACTATGATCTGTTGTGATGAGTTAGAGCAGTTCTTTATGTGTCTTTATGACTGACTAAGGTTATGGTAGTTATAATGCACTGTGTAGCCCTGGACTCGGATTCTTCTTTCAAACACTGTTGTCACTTTGGCATGGAGGTATGAAGCATTATGAGTGCTAAACTTACAATACAATATGTCCACCACTTATAATATTTTCAAAATCCTCTTACAAGTTGTCATGCATGATTATAGGCATTTCTAAGGTTTTATAAAGCCTTATAAATGCATTATGTCCTATGATTATGTGCTTATAATGCATTTTAGACATGATCTTCATAGAAAGTAGTGTTACCTTATAAATTTTCAAAGTGCTAGAGCAGACTGCTACTCAAGTATTAAAAATACATCAAGGACTATTTCTAGATAACATACACCATACTAGCAGCTATGATTTAATCTAACAGCAATTTATGAATAAAATCCAGAGGCAAACAGACATGTACAAATGGTGACACACAACTTAAGACAAGGAATGAAAAATGTACCATATGCACGTTTCCTCTCTTCAAATGATGTGCCTCTATCTCTCTGGTATGTAATACATTTGCTCTCACTCTTTGTGCCAGGAGCAGGGTGCTACCCAGGGACCAAGATGGACAGCAGCAGCTGAGTGTCTTTCTCTCCCTCTGCAGAGCAGTAAGGGCACTCCATTCTGTGATGCACTGGATGACTGCTGCTTGGCGCTCATTAACAACATCACTGCAGTTTAGATCTCACCTAATCTGCAAAACTGAAGAAATTGTCATGTTTTAAAGGGTCGATTCACCCACTCCCAAAGTCAAAAATACATGTTTTTCTTATTACCTTAAGTGCTATTTACCCATCTAGATTGTTTTGGTGTGAGTTGCTGAGTTTTGGAGATATCAGTAGTAGAGATGTCCACCCTCTCTCAAATTTAATGGAACTAGGTGGCTTGTGGTACTCAAAGCACCAAAAATACATTTGAAAACTCAACAGCAATCTCTCTTCCTAGAAATAATGACCTGGTCACTTAAGATAACCCACAGACCTTGTTTTGAGCAGGTTCATGCAGGAATTACTTCCTTTCTACCAAACTACACTTGATCAGAGGAACCATGCATCCTCTTAGACGAGATGTTACAGCTCAGCTGGAAAGAATGCCATTAATGTTTATATGCCTCATTGTAAGAAGCATGAGTGTCTGATCTATGAGTAGATGCATGCACACTTTTGCACAGTGATACAATTACATGATACTGCCTACAACAAGTTCTGTGGGTTATCTTTAGTAAATGGGTGATGATGTCTAGAAAGAGACATTGCTGTTGAGTTTTTCTTTGGGTTTTTTTTCACGCTTTGACCACCTCAAGCTGACTAACATCTAATTCCTTCATATTTGATAGAAGACATCTCTATTGCCATCCATCCATTCATATTTGATAGAAGACATCTCTATTGCCATCCATCCATTCATATTTGATAGAAGACATCTCTATTGCCATCCATCCATCCATCCATCCATCCATCCATCCATCCACCCATCCATCCATCCATCCATCCATCCATCCATCCATCTTCTTCCGCTTATCCAGGACCGGGTCGCGGGGGCAGCAATCTGAGCAGGGACACCCAGACTTCCCTCCCCCCAGACACTTCCTCCAGCTCTTCCGGGGGAATCCCGAGGCGTTCCCAGGCCAGCCGAGCGACATAGTCCCTCCAGCGTGTCCTGGGTCTTCCCCGCGGCCTCCTCCTGGTGGGACATGCCCAGAACACCCTCCCAGGAAGGAGTCCAGGAGGCATCCGATATAGATGCCCGAGCCACCTCAGCTGGCTCCTCTCGATGTGGAGGAGCAGCGGCTCTACTCTGAGCTCCTCCCGGGTGACAGAGCTCCTCACCCTATCTCTAAGGGAGCGCCCCGCCACCCTGCGGAGGAAACTCATTTTGGCCGCTTGTATCCGAGATCTCGTTCTTTCGGTCATGACCCAGAGTTCATGACCACAGGTGAGGGTAGGAATGTAGATTGACCGGTAAATCGAGAGCTTCGCCTTTCGGCTCAGCTCCTTCTTCACCACGACAGACCAGTACAACGACCACATTACTGCTGCCGCTGCACCGATCCACCTGTCAATCTCTCGCTCCATCCTTCCCTCACTCATGAACAAGACCCCAAGATACTTGAACTCCTCCACTTGAGGCAGGAGCTCTCCTCCAACCCGGAGGGAGCAAGCCACCTTTTTCCAGTCGAGAACCATGGCCTCAGACTTGGAGGTGCTAATTCTCATCCCAGCCGCTTCGCACTCGGCTGCAAACCGCCCCAGCACATGCTGAAGGTCCTGGCCTGAAGCAGCCAACAGGACAACATCA